>CM039591.1:20651921-20875462 GCA_022457205.1 Saccharum spontaneum | reverse complement strand
GGTTACTAAAACACAACCCTTAAGCATATATCTTTGCCTTGATCATGAAGGGTTGCGTCCAAATCCAAGTGTGGCCATCATGATCACCATGTCCATCTTGCCACCAACCTTGGAATGTACTAATCCTCATATGCTATATACAACTTAGGCATAGGATTAATTCTTAGGCATTGTCACTAATTACCAACACCAAACATAGGAATTTCAGAAGGTCGGCAGCATGAGGCCTTAAGTCCACCACCATGCCCTCACGGAGGAGATCGATCGAGTGGGTGCCTTCAGTAGTTTGTCATCTCGCATGGACGCTATTGTCCGAGCATCTGGTGCGGGTCGAGGGGCAGGAGGCAAGAGCCGTGGAGAAGGTGCAGCGATGCCACCATCGCTGCCTGTCCGCGCTGGATCCGCGCAGGCAGCCGGGAGGAAGGCAAGCCGCCGCATCAACGCACACAGCCGGCCGCCACATCCGCTGGCGCTGGCGTGGGTGAGAGGAAGAGATGACGAAGCAACCCGTGCGCACGGCCAATGGCAGGGCCGAGCGTCACATCAGCGAGGAAGGGGACGATGGCCCCACTCCGGTGGGGAAGAGCCGTGGCGTCGGGCCGCACCGGCGCGGATCTAGGGCGAGGCGACGGAGGGAGCGAGGAATGGCGGAGCTCGAGGTCGTCAATCTGTTTATGACGAACTGATGACAACACGAAGAGGCGACAAAGATCTGCCGGTGGCGGCGTCTACGGACGCTGCAGCTGGTGGAGAGGGAGAGAACAATGCGACGATGCCCGAGGCGCCCGGGAGGAAGTGGAGGTGGCGAGGCGGTGCGGTTTTTTTCTTTCAACAGCGTGAGGCTGCGTTTAGCTCGAGAAATTGTCACGTCGGATGTGTCGGAGGATGTTAGGAGGAGTTTTTGAATACTAATAAAAAAATAAATTATAGGACCCTAAAATACGAGACGAATCTAATGATACTAATTAATCTGTCATTAGCACATGTTAGTTACTGTAGCACTTAAGGCTTTTGATGGACTAATTAGGCTTAAAAGATTCGTCTCGCGATTTCTCCGAGAACTGTGCAATTAGTTTTTTTTCATCTACGTTTAGTACTCCATGCATGTATCCAAATATTCAATATGATGGGTGGAGACAAAATTTTTTGGGAACTAAACAAGACCTGAGTTAAGATAAGAGAGGTCGGATTGTTTTTTTGTTTTTTTGTTTTGCGAGATGCGAGAAGCGAGAGCGCTCCCAACTAAGGGGGTGTTTAGTTCACACCTAAAAATTTTTCACTCCATCATATCTAATATTTGGACACATGTATGGAGTACTAAATGTAGATAAAAAAACTAATTACACAGTTTAGTTAGAAACCACGAGATGAATCTTTTAAGTCTAATTAAACTATGATTAGCCTTAAGTGCTATAGTAACACATGTGCTAATGACGATTTACTCAGGCTTAATAAATTCGTCTCGTGGTTTCCAGGCGAGTTATGTAATTGGTTTTTTTATTAGTATCCGAAAACCCCTTCCGATATCTCATAAAACATCTGACGTGACACCCAAAAATTTTTCACCCACCAATTAAACACCCCTGAACACAAACTTAGGCTGGCACACGCACGAGGCTTGGGGAACAGTGACCAAACAGTAACTAGAGCGCTCTCATCATGTGGATTTTAGGAGCTATATGGAGTAGTATATATATATTATACTCCTTGCGTCCCTTGATGATAATTGTATTTTATATAGAGAAAAATTAATTTTTACAAACTTGCATCAATAGATTTGTATTCGTAAAGAGAAAAGTCACTAGAAACATAAAACCCCACCGTAAAGAAACATAAAGGCCCTGCTCGGCAGGCTGTTTTTTTGGCTTATAAGCCGGCTGTGGCTGATTTGCTGTGAGAGAAAAACACTGTTCCACGGCTGATAAGCCGTGCTGATAAGCTCAGCCGAACAGGGGGAAAAGCTTCATCATTGCTTTTTTTTTTTGAATCATCTCGTGGCAGCAACCTGCACACAGATCTCTAGACAGTGTCAGCGTTCTAGCGAGCATAGGATTATTTCTATTTTTAGTTTAAGTTTTTTGAGGGACGTAGCGTGCATTTTGAACTTGGAGAGAAGACGTACGGGCTCATGTGACAATATTCTACGCCTTGCCGATCCAAAGTCCAAACCCCAGTGAGCAGAGCCCGACCATTGTTGCCGGTGACACGGGCATCTTGCAAATTGCGACCGGATAATACTACACGTTGAGCTCTGTTGGACGGATCGGTTTTTTTTACAACAGGTCGGACAGATCGTTGATGAACAGTTGAACGACTTCACAGAGCCCAACCATATTAAAAATATGATTATTTTATATTAAATGTTAAAAGTTGTGAAGCACCCAAAAAAAAAAAGCTGTGGAGCGTGGAGTGTCCCTCTTGACTTCTGGAACCTGGGCCACTAGTCTCTTCTCTGTTGCAGTGTATGGTTTAAAACGAATATCTTGTTTTGATTGAGAAGTACAAACACTAACATCAAATGCAGAGCACGAAACTAACTCTACTTTTCCTAGTCACTGCTCCCTCCGTCTAGAAAAGAATGCAACTATAAATTGCGTGTAGGTCAATCTAATTTAATTTTGACCGAGTTTATAATAAATAGTATTAAAATTTATGTCTCCAACTAAGTTTCTACGAAAATATATTTAATGTCCAATTTAATGGTATTTATTTTGACTCATAAATGTTAATTTATTTTTATATAATTTTGGTCAAACTTTAGATTGTTTATAACTTCTTAAAAAGCGAGAATTACATTCTTTCGTGGACGGAGAGAGTACCTCCATATTAATACAATATTAATCTAATATTTAATTGTCTAAATATGCGAACGGAACAAATATTATGAAAGCATCTTGGGTTTGTAAATGCAGACTACTTGCTCTCCATCTCTTGTTTGGACTGCCACCGTAGTTTGAACGGATTTTGTTGGTTGTTAAGTACCCAAGAAATCTCTTTACAACTCAGACTTGAAAACGAGTAGCTAGGGTCTAGCTTCACTTGAAAAGCGAAAATAGGGCTCGTGGGCTGCTAAGTGCTAACCCACATGGCAGTGGGATAAACAACTCTTAACTACTAGTAGGACAGATCAGGTCCAGTTCATTGGTTTCAACTCTCAACTCCCACCTGCATGCACTGTTCTCAAATCCTTCGGTTCAGATCACTACCAGTTTTATATTGCAGATTCTTCTCCTAGCCAGAGCCGAGCCATGTTCACTACAAAGATAGTTGCTGGCAGTATTCTAAATTTCTAATTGTTTACAACTACAAACGAACTTACATGTGTGTGTTCATATGATTTCACACACAGCCCATCCATCTCTGAAGAACGATGCACACCATGTTCAGACAAAAGCCGCAGTAGTATAAGAATCGCAAAATCGGCACATCTTTAATCAGAGAATCAGAAGCTGCTCAAGCAGACAATCTGTATCACATTTCCGGGACACAATATACACGATTATCTGTGCGTTACATTTTTCATATTTATACCCCCTGACAAATCAAGAAATCAGGCCTTTGTGCAGCCTCCTATCCCACCTTTGTACCCCCAATGGCAAATGAATACAATCAAATGGAGATGTACATGTATGCAAACATTGGAACTGTGCGGAAGAACTACTTTCCCCGCTCCATTTCTTTCAGTGCGCTACTTTGATAAACTCTACAACAGGAGTGGCGTGATCATGAGGATTGGATGATTGGTTGGTCCGCAAAAGGCCCATATAACCAGCCTTTGGCGATATGGCGGTAAGCAGCCTCCGTCAGGTGAATGCCATCCCAGCTCCAATGGGTTGTCGGATCAGGACAGGCAGTCGCACCAGGCTCACCACATTTGGCCGTGACATTGAAGTTGTAAGCTGCTCTCTCAGGAGTTGATGGAGCCCCACAACATGCTCTAGGAAGTTGTTTGGCAAAACCTGAATGAGAAAGCACAAGTTGTTAGGTCCCTGCAAAGACGTGCATTAGAATCAAAGGCCTAATGACTGAAGCAAAGGTGCCTTCTGTTTTAATCGACAACAATATCTGCCTACTTTTTCTCTAGCAGTTGAGACAGGAAAACTGTCTCCATCAGCAAATTCAAGCCAAATAAAGTACAGATTACTTGCTACTACAGGGCAACGATGCGATGGAAATTCTAGAAATCAGGTACATGTGATCTAGAGATGACAAGGACATGGCATCGTTCTAGATGCAGATGGTTGTTATACACCTTTTCCTGTTATTTTACTTTTTCTATTAAAAATATTATGGTCAGCGAGGAAAGAAAATAGTAGGTAGAAACAAAAGTGATCGCCCAAAACGATGGTTCAGCTAACTGAGCAATTCATAGACGTCTGTACTTGCTGCAACAAGGACTTGTTGAATTTTTTATTCAGCAATGCTTAGAAAGTGGAGCAGCAACAGTAAGAGGTTGGGCCGCAAAGCGCTGATTATTTATTTAATTGCAACAGTGCATATATACTTTTGACGTCATGAAATGTCCACCCTAACAACATGTTAAGGAGATTGTTCCCAAAAAATATTGTGTATACTGTTCAGAGATTTTTAAATTAGGTATGCAGGTCATTCTAGAGCTAGTTCAGCTCAAAATACAATGCCATAGAAGGATCGGTGGTAAAACTATCATGGGAAAAGGATTACTATAGCCCTGACCTTGAATTTTAACCTGTTAACAGAACTATTATTGTTTTAAGTCCTAATACATCATTAGATTGAGTGAAGAGAACCAAACCATTCTACTGTTAGCTCCAAGTGATCCATTAATCTCATTTTCAATGGAAAGGCCTCCTCTCAGGTAGACAACTATTAATGGGAAGCACTCAAATGAACTGTACTAATAGCAGACTAGCAGTGATAGCTAAAAGACCCTTTACAGACTAGATAGCAGGTTCCAAATAAGCAAGGGTAAGCACCTTTGCTTTGAAGATACTCTGACCATTAAGCTAGCCCAACTAATTTTGAAATCATAAATTTTGTACTCTCCATTCAAAACATTACTTATATATTCTGTAATGCGCTAGTAGATCAGGTTAAGGCATCTCCACCAAGATCTAAATCATCTAATTATAATATGTTGTGTCTTTCAAGAACAGTGTTGATTCCGAGCAGTGGTTGACTCAACATCTAAGCAAAACTTATCACATAAAAGAGATCAAGAACGTAAGAACTCACCAAACTTCTCAGGCTGAAGCATGAACTGGATAACTGGAGTGTAGTAATCGCCATATATGATCCTCACATTGGGGTGCTTAGCCCGGAGCTTCTCAAGCATGGCCTTAAGATGTGCATTGTGCACCCAGGAGAATGTGTTGTACTGGCGGACACACCCACTGCGGGAGCCCTTTCCCTCTTCGGACACATCAAGCATGTTCAAGTACACTGGGAAGCAGCCGGTGGGCATGACACCAGGCACAATCATATCCACAGCCCCCTCAGCAATCAGTGCCTGCACCATGTACAAACATTTGCAGTTGGAAACACATCCCATGACGACTACCCTTCTACAATACACAACAAAGGGAAGGGGGAAAACCCCTACCTCAATACCGTCGGAGATGCCCTGGATGACATCCGGCATGAATTTGTAGGCCTCTGGGATGCCCATGCCTGCAAAGAGGGGCGCATTGTAGTCGTTGCCGCCAAACTCACCGACCACAAACAGCGCCTTGGCAAAGAATTTCTTGCATGCTGGAAAAGGAAATGAAGTCAATTGTAATACGTTTTACCGTTAATAATCTCCCAATTTTCTAACCTAACGCATCACTAGTGGTTCAGCTAAGCTAGGGAAGGTGGGAATCTCACCCTCCGTGGTGTTGCAGAAGAAAGGCTTGAGATCACGGAACCACTGGATTTGGGTCATGAGCGCTCCGGAGTTCCAGATGACGGCACCGAGCCCCTTGGCCTCGAAGTAGGGCGTGTCGAGCGCGGTGGCGCCGGTGATGGCGAAGTTGGCGCCGTGCGCGAAGCTGGCGTTCTTGGCCTTGGACGGCGGCAGCAGCGGCAGGCCGAACTCTTGCGCTGCAGGCAAGGCAAGGAAGCCCAGGAAACCCGTCAGTCAGGCACACCAAATCTGGGAGCAAACAACGAAGCCGAAGCAAACCCCCGAATGCGAGAGCGAGAGAGGCCGTACCGAGGTGGTCGATGACGAGGCGTCCGTCGGAGCAGCGGCCGGTGGGCTTCCCGAAGTAGGTCTGGCCGTAGGGCAGGCGCGCGGTGGCCAGGATCTCCGGGGTGCCGTTCTGGATGAGGTTGCCGGCGTCGGCTAGCGAGTCCCCAAAGTTGAAGAGCGCGTGGTACCTCCCCTTGGCCGACGCCTCACTCGATTCCGCCTCAGCGCCAGCGCCGCCGACCGCCGCAAGAACCACCACCGCCAAGACGGCAAGCATCGCGCCCCTTCCTCCCATCGCCGCCCGTTCCCCTGGCTGGCTTCCCCCTAGGTTCTTGGATCTCCGGCGAAGGGAAGAATGGAGAAGGCAGAGTCGAGGAGAGCGGGGTGGGAGCTAGGTAGCTATCGGCGGTCGGGGTGGGGGTTCTTGTAGGAGGGGCAGGCGGGCGGGCGACGGAGAGGGAAAGGGAAAGGGAGGAAGGGGTTGGTGGTGGTGGTGGTGGCTGCTGCGGCGTTTTCTTGGGCGCTTGCCTTCCTCGCTCGCTCGCTGCGGCCTGCGGGCGTGTGGTGGCGTGGCTCACTCGGTGTTTGGCGGATTAATTTAGTTAGGCGTGGGGGAGTTATTGCGGAGGTGTGGAAAATGGGAAGGGAATGGGGGAAGGAGGCGAGGGCGAGGCGAGGCGAGGCGAGGAGGAAGGTGACGGGCGGCTGCAACTCTGGAATCAGCTGGATGGATGGGTGAAGAAGATGGTCGTCGGTCGAGTGAACAGCTAGAGAGAGAGTGAGCAGATGGGGTGGGGGTTCCGTAGGGGGAAAAAAAATGTGGGCCACACGGTTTGACTTGTTTGTAGCGTTTTCCGGCGCGCGGTCCATTTCCCGGCCTAATGCGTTGGACTTGGAGCTCCTCCGGCCTAACCAGACAAGGAAACTAAAACCACCGCTAGGAGAAGTGGCAATGCATCACATTCACAGAGAAATAGGAATCGGGAAAAAAAAAAGCATAATGAAAATGGTAAGAACACATTATTAAAAGTCTTCGGATCTCTAATAGTTAGCTGCTAAAATTTAACTCAAAGATCTGTTTGGATTCTCAATTAATAAGTTCAATTGGGCTAGTTGTTAGCTGGGTGGATCCCAACGGAACCTAAAATATAGGAGAAGTATAGAAACTAAGATGTGAGGTGCCCAACTCATCGAGGATCAAATGGCTTAATAGAACATGCGTCCACCATTTATGAGTAGCTGTAGTGAATAGAGGTCAAAGGAACTGTCCCTCCCCCGAGTGCTCTCCATTGAGTGACGCGGGGGGTTCCTTCCCAGCGCTGCCGGACTCCTCCCCTCTTGCCTCTCCTCCGGTCGCCACCACCGCCACTCTCCGGCAAGCGGCGGCAGTAGCGGTGTCCAAAAACGGGCCTCCCACCGTAGCCTCCCATCTCCCTCCTCTTTCCATCCTGAAAGCATCTAGGCCCCAAGGTTTGGTTTCGGCAATTAATGACAACACTTTATTACCATGACTAACGTGTGTTTTGCAGAAACATTGGTAAGTTGGGTCATGGAGGTGATAACTGCTTTGAGCACTGTGGTATTCGTGTCCCTTGATGGAAATCGTTTCGGTTTTCAAAAGAGTGACGTCAAGATTAAGGACGGTTAGTTCCGGATGTCGAGGTGTTGAGACACATTCGGAATAGTCGTTAGGATCTTCGTTTTTCTCTTTTGGCCGTACTATAAAGGGGGGCATGAATGGGTAGCTTGACCTAGGCGAGTCCTATCTTTAGGTGTGGTGCACACTTGTTAAACTTGGCGCTAGGTAACCCTAGAATAGCTCAAAGTTCAGTTGGAAGCAACTTGGTTGAAGTTGCGACGCGTTTCGAGAAGTTTCGGGCTGTTTTCCAGTGACCGAACGCGGTCTTCGGGAGCACCGGACGCGTCCGGTCAGTACGTCACCGCGCTAGGGTTTCGGCCTTGACCACCGGACGCGGTCCTCGCAAGGACCGGACGCGGTGGTCAGTGGCTGACACGTGTCACTCTGGAAGAACGCCCGTCGGACGCGACCTGGACGTGATCGGCGCGTCCGGTCACACTCCAGTAAGGTCCAGAGAGGACCGGACGCGTCCGGTCATCAGCCATCGGACGCGGCCTCGCGTTCGGTGTGAGTACAGTAAGGTCCCTTGCACGATCGGACGCGTCCGGTCACCTCTGACCGGCGCGTCCGGTGGTTCAGTTCAAAATCGCGTTTTGACCGTTACAGGCGACCGGCGCGTCCGGTCAGTTCGACCGGCGCGTCCGATGAGCCCATGTCAGAAAGTAACGGTTCGTTTTCTTTGAGGGGTGTATAAATATAACCCCTCCACCTCTTTTAAAGGTCTCTTGCTCATTCAAACATCTGAGAAAACCCTCTAGAGTGCAAGGGAGTGCAAGAGCTCTAGTGAGGATAGAGATTTGAGAATCAAAGTTTGAGTTTCCTCACTAGTGATTAGAGAGTAGCAAGTGTGCATCCATCTCCTCATTTGGGCTCGTTGTGGTCAAGTGAGAGTTCTAGCTTGTTACTCTTGGTGATCGCCATCACCTAGACGGCTTGGTGGTGATTGGGAGTTTGGTGATCATCCGGCGGAGCTTGTGGATGACCCAACTCAAGTTGTGAGCGGTTTTGGGTGATTCGCCGCGACGGAGTGTCGAAGAATCAACCCGTAGAGAGCACTTGATCCTTGCGCGGATCAAGGGGGAGCGACACCCTTGCGCGGGTGCTCCAACGAGGACTAGTGGGGAGTGGCGACTCTCCGATACCTCGGAAAAACATCGTCGTGTTCCTTGCCCCTTTACATTCAAGCAATTACTTTCTCGTATTTACTTTCATTGCTTGTTTTACATTCCTAGAATTGCCATGCTAGACTAGGATTGGAAACTAGGGTGCAAAACTTTTTATCGGTAGACTCTCTAGGAACACAAGTAGGCACTAGGGGTGAATTCCGGCTTGTAGGATTTAATTCTTGCAATTAATTTTTAGAAAAGCCCAATTCACCCCCCCCTCTTGGGCATCTTGATCCTTTCAATTGGTATCGGAGCCGTGTTGCTCCTAATTTAGGCTTTACCGCCTAGAGCAAGATGTCTAACGGGGAAGGACCACCTCCCACCTTTGAGGGGGATGATTTTCCATATTGGAAAATCCACATGGAGGCGTACCTCGAAGCCATAGATGTCGGGTGCCTTAGAGCCGCAACCCAAGGGCTTCCCGCTATCAAGGATCCCGCAAACCCCACGGGTGACGAGGAGAAGTACGACCGGTGGAATGCAAAGGCCAAAAATGCACTCTACCGGGGCTTAGGCAAAGATATCTTCAATCGTGTGCGTAATGCAAAGAACGCTCATGACTTGTGGGAGAATCTTTGTGCTCTCCATGAGGGAACTAAGAGTGAGCGTGAGGAACGCTATCATATTGCTTTAAAGAAGATTAATTCTTTTGAGATGCTTCCCAAAGAAAGTGCTAATGACATGTACACTCGCTTGAATGTTCTTGTAGAGGACCTCAATGCTCTTGGGCTCACTCAAATGAGTCAATTGGATGTTGCAAGGAGGATCTTGAGTGTGCTTCCCGTTGAGAAGTATGGTCACATTGTCACCGTGCTTCATCAAAGTGATCTCTCCACCGCAACTCCAACACAAGTATTGGGGAAGATCAATGCTCATGAGATGTACATGCACATCACTCCGGAAGAGGGCTCATCATCTTCCAAGAAGAAAGACTTGGCCTTCAAAGCTAGCCATGACAAGAAGAAGAAGAAGGGCCAAGCAATGATCGTGCAAGAAAGCTCAAGTGAAAGTGATATCGATGATGAATCACTTGCACTCATGGTGAGGAAGACCACCAAGATGCTAAAGAAGCTCAACAAGAGTGGCATCAAGTTCGATGGCAAGAAAAAGAAATTCTTCACAAGTAGCAAGAGAAAGCCCATCTCGGAGATGGATTGCTACAATTGTGGTGAACTTGGCCACCTAGCTCATCAATGCCCTAGACCACCAAAAGACAAGTTCAAGAACAAGAACAAGGGCAAGAAAAATGATTCAAGTGATGAAGAAGATGAGAAGAAGAAGAACAAGCCATACAAGAAGAAGGATGGCAAGAAGAAGGAGTTCTACAAAAAGAAGAAGGGTGGAAAGGCATATATTGTTGGTGATTGGATCACCGACATTGAATCATCTTGTGACTCCTCCGAAGATGAGAGCGATGATGAGAAAGAGAAGGTTGCCGCATTTGTGATGGGGCCATCATCTTCACCGACATCTTCACCACCACCTTCACCGCCTCCTTCACCATCATCGTCCACTACTCACCTATGCCTTATGGCCAAGGGTGAACGAAAGGTACAAAACCATGATAGTGATGATGATGATGATAGTGATAGTGATGATGAATATGATGCACCTTCTTATGATGAACTTGTAAAATTGCTAAACAAATACACTAAAATCATAAGAAGGACAAGAAGTGAAAATGATGATCTTCAAAATGAAATTGAATCACTCTCATCTAAGCTTGAAAATGCTCAAAAGACTAGTGGTGAGCTTAGAGATCAAAATGAAGTTATGTCTTCCACTCTCAAGGAGCTCAAAACCTCTAACAAAGAGCTTAAAGATCAACATGATAAACTTGAGAGGAAGCATGATGAGCTCATCACTAGACATAACTCTCTAAAAGACAAATACACCACATTAAAAGTTGACTATGATAGTCTTGTGGTTGCTAATGAACTTGCTCTTGAGACACATGATGCTACTAACAATGTTGTTAAGTGTGATATAGCTACATCATGTGATGACTTGATCATTGAAAGCATTGAGCAAGGTTCTAGTAGCAAAGGCAAGAGTGTGGTTGAGTCATGCAACCATGATGATTATGCCAAGATCAAGTGTGAGAATGAGAAGCTTGCAAATGAGAACAAGAAGCTAAAAGGTTTGATGGCTCTTGAGAAGCAACCAACAAATGAGTCACTTATTGAAGAAAACAAGAAGCTCAAGCAAGAAAAAGAGCATCTCAAGACCGGCCTAAGCAAGTTCACAAGAGGCCAATATTTGCAAAGTGAGCTCCTCATGAACACCGTAATGAAGATGGATAGAAGTGGTATTGGATACTTGGCAAATCAAGAGAAGAAAGCAAAAGCTCAACAACAAAGCAAGTCAAAGCCCAAGCCAAAGAGATGTGTTGAGTGTGGTCAAGAAGGTCATTTTGCTCATGAATGCAAAACTCCACCACCACAACCCTTGCCCAAGCATGCTAGACCCTTTGCCTTCAATGCTCATTACATGCTAAGAAAAGATTCAAATGGAAAGATGAAAGTCATGTTTTTGGGTCCCCCAAACAAGAATAGGCCAAAGAAAATATGGGTTGCCAAGTCACTAGTTGAGAAAGTCAAGGGCCCCTCTCAAGTTTGGGTCCCTAAACAAAAAGCTTGATCTCTTGTGTGTAGGTGAACTACAAGACCGGTGGATCTCATTGGGTTATTGATAGTGGTTGCACTCAACATATGACCGGTGATCCTCGTATGTTCACCTCCATTGAAGAGAATGGGATATGTCAAGAGAAGATCACATTTGGAGATAATTCAAAGAGCAAAGTCAAGGGTATAGGCAAGATTGCAATATCAAATGATCACTCACTCTCAAATGTGCTCTATGTTGCTTCATTGAGTTTCAACTTGTTATCCGTTGGGCAACTTTGTGACCTTGGCTTCCAATGCTTGTTCACACCAAATGAAGTTGAAGTTTCAAAGATAGATGACAAGCAAGTGATATTCAAAGGCTTTAGATACAACAATCTTTATCTTATTGACTTCACCTCCGAAGATGCAAATTTGATGACATGTTTGTTCACCAAGACCTCACTTGGTTGGCTTTGGCATAGGAGGCTTGCACATGTTGGAATGAGCACTCTCAACAAGCTATTGAAGAAAGAACTAGTAAGAGGGTTGAAGGATGTGAAGTTTGAAAAGGACAAACCTTGTAGTGCATGTCAAGCGGGCAAACAAGTTGCAAACACTCATCCAACCAAGGCTTTCATGTCAACCTCAAGAGTGCTAGAACTTCTACACATGGATTTGTTTGTGCCTACAACATACAAGAGCTTGGGTGGTAATCTCTATTGTCTTGTGATAGTGGATGACTACTCAAGATATACATGGACCTTCTTCCTTCATGATAAATCCGAAGTGGCAAGTTGCTTCAAAAAGTTTGCAAAGAGAGCTCAAAATGAATTCGAAGTCAAGATAAAGAAGATTAGAAGTGACAATGGCAAAGAGTTTGACAACACCAACATTGAAGCTTATTGTGATGAAATTGGAATCAAGCATGAGGTTTCTTCAACCTACACTCCTCAACAAAATGGTGTAGTTGAGAGAAAGAACCGGACTTTGATCACCCTTGCAAGAACAATGTTAGATGAGTACAACACTCCGGAAAAGTTTTGGGCCGAGGCAATCAACACCGCATGCTATGCTTCAAATCGCCTCTTCCTCCAAAAGTTTCTTGGCAAGACCCCTTATGAGTTGCTTAATGGGAAGAAGCCGGACGTCTCATTCTTCCGGGTGTTTGGTTGCAAATGCTACATCTACAAGAAGCGTCAACACCTAGGGAAGTTTCAAAGACGTTGTGATATTGGTTTTCTTGTTGGTTACTCATCAAAGTCCAAAGCATATAGAGTATTTAACTATGCCACCGGTTTGGTTGAAGAAACATATGATGTGGAATTTGATGAATCTAACGGCTCCCAAGGAGCAATTGAGAATTGTGATGATGTAGGTGATGAACCCTTGAGGGAGGCCATGAAGAACATGCCCGTGGGAGACATCAAGCCAAAAGATGATGAAGACGATGTGCAAATCATTGATCCACCATCTTCATCACGGGTGCCTCAAGATGATGACAAGAATGAGAGAGTTGAAAATGAGGATACTTATGTCTCTCATGAGCAAGCCGAGGCACAAGCACAAGATGTTGATGCTCCCCATCCACCTCCTCAAGTGGTTGATAGAAGAAACTCACCTCTACTTCAAGCTCATCCACAAGAACTCATCATAGGGAGTCCTACTAAGGGAGTAATGACTCGATCTCAAAAGCTAGCTTCTTTTATTGAACATCACTCTTTTGTCTCTTGTGTTGAACCTAAGAATGTAGAAGAAGCTCTTCAAGATCCGGATTGGGTGAATGCCATGCATGAAGAATTGAACAACTTCACCCGCAACTAAGTATGGACACTTGAAGAGCATCCTAAAGGTGCAAGAGTCATTGGAACCAAGTGGGTGTTCCGAAACAAGCAAGATGACCAAGGCATAGTAGTGAGGAACAAGGCAAGACTAGTTGCAAAGGGGTTCTCTCAAGTTGAAGGCCTTGATTTTGGAGAGACCTTTGCACCTGTTGCAAGACTTGAAGCCATTCGTATCCTCCTTGCATATGCATCACATCATGATATGAAATTATATCAAATGGATGTGAAAAGTGCATTCTTAAATGGCTTTATAAATGAACTAGTCTATGTCAATCAACCTCCCGGGTTTGAAGACCCTAGATATCCTAATCATGTTTATAGGTTGTCCAAGGCGCTATATGGGCTCAAGCAAGCCCCTAGAGCGTGGTATGAGCGCCTCCGGGACTTCCTCATTGAGAAGGGCTTCACCATCGGGAAGGTCGACACCACACTATTCACCAAGAAGCTTAATGGGGAGATCTTCATTTGTCAAGTGTATGTTGATGATATCATCTTCGGGTCAACAAATGAAGATTATTGCAAGGAATTCGGTGAATTGATGTCGAAGGAGTTCGAGATGTCAATGATTGGTGAGCTCACATTCTTCTTTGGTTTTTAAGTCAAGCAAATGAGAGAAGGGATTTTCATCTCTCAAGAAAAGTATACCAAGGATCTTCTCAAAAGATTCAAGATGGAAGAATGCAAGCCAATCAAGACCCCAATGCCATCAAATGGACATCTCGACCTAGATGAGGGAGGTAAACCGGTTGATCAAACTCTCTACCGTTCTATGATTGGTAGCTTGTTGTACCTTACCGCATCTAGGCCCGATATTATGTTTAGTGTGTGCATGTGTGCTCGCTTTCAAGCGTGCCCTAAAGAACCTCACTTAAGTGCCGTAAAAAGAATCCTAAGATATCTTAAGCACAACCCAAGTATTGGTCTATGGTATCCCAAAGGAGCTAGATTCCAACTAGTTGGCTATTCCGACTCGGATTATGCCGGTTGCAAAATTGATAGAAAAAGCACATCCGGAGGGTGCCATTTGCTTGGGAGATCCTTAGTATCTTGGTCATCTAAAAAGCAAAATAGTGTGGCTTTGTCCACCGCCGAGGCGGAATACATTGCCGCGGGGGCTTGTTGTGCACAAATCTTATATATGAAACAAACCCTCCTAGACTATGGAGTTGTTCTTGAAAAGGTGCCACTTTTATGTGACAATGAAAGTGCTGTTAAAATTGCTAACAATCCGGTACAACACTCTCGCACCAAGCACATTGATATCCGCCATCACTTTCTAAGAGATCACGTTGCTAAAAATGACATATCACTAGAAGGTGTACGAGGTGAAAATCAATTAGCGGATATCTTCACTAAACCTTTGGACGAGGCTACCTTTTGTAGGCTAAGAAGTGAACTTAATGTGCTTGATTCAAGTAACTTTAAAAAATGAGCGCGTGTTGTCCCTTGCATTGCATTGTATCATATGTCACGTTTATTTTATCGCAATGCATTTAGGGCTTGGCTAACACGGTTACGATAACCCTCATTCGGAGGAGTGAAGAAGCCTAACCGTGGATCAAACTTGATAAGCAACCTAGCTTTACTTTCTTGTATTGCATTGCATATGCATAGTTGTTCGTTTGTCGTTTCTTTTCGGTTTAGCTTTGAGCAACCTCTGTGTTCGTCCATGGATAGAGAGAGCATTTGACGCTCCTAAAAGTCCAAAAACTCTATTGCATGGCCATACGTTGCTCCTCGGGTGTTTATTGCCTATTTTCGTAAAAATAATACTAGCCTAAGGCAAAATATTTTAAAAATTTGAGGGTTTGAGTAAGGTCACTCATATCAGGTTCCAATTGGTGTTTATTTGTGTCTCTTTGAATTGGAACTTGATTGGGAGAAGTCGCGTCGAAGTTTGGAACGAAGAATGGCGAAGAACAGCGACCGGACGCTGGACCGGACGCTGCACCGGACGCAGTGTTGCTTCACCACCGCGTCCGGTCCCGGCGTCCACCAGCGCGTCCGGTCATCCAGAAGACCAATTCCAGACCTAGGCACCGGACGCTGCACCGGACGCGCCTCTGACGACCACCGCGTCCGGTCCCGGTTACCACCACCGCGTCCGGTGCTCCGCGATGAATTCCCGAGCTCTCAATGACCGGACTCTGACCGCGTCCGGTCAGCCCACACCGGACGCGTCCGGTCACTCCAGGCGCTTACTGGAGTGTGACCGGACGCTGCACCACCGCGTCCGGTCATAATGACCACCGCGTCCGGTGATAGCGTGTCGAGCGGATCTCAGCCCCTCATAAAAACCGATTCGTCTTCTCTGTTTTTCCTCTCCCGTTTGCATCCGCCGCCGCCGCACTGCTTCTTGCCGTTTCGCCGTTTTTTTCCCTCCGCCGGCGAGCCCCCAACGCGCTGCACCGCTCTTGCTCGCCCGCTCGATCCCCTGCCGCGCCGCGCCCCGCTCGCCCCCTGCTCGCGAGCCCGCGCCGCTGCTTTGCGCCACTGCCGCAAATTCACCGCGCCGCCGCAATCCGCCGCCTATTCCTCACCGCCGGCCACCCTCCACCGCTGTGTGCTCCCCTGCAGCCACCAGCTCACCCCCGTGCGCCCGAGCTCCTCAAGCCCTAGCCCTAATCCTTCATCTTCGCACGCATTCTAGGGTTGCCCTAACCCTAGATTAGGGTTTCCTCGAAACCCTAGTCTTTCAGGTGTGACTCGCTCGATTCCTCGTTTCAAGTCGAGTCAATTCTTTTTCGTCGTTAGGGCTAACCATTGACCTATTTCATTCATTGCCTATCTCGCTCGGTCGTTACAGTGCTCGATCGCCGATCTCGGGGGTTCTCGCGAACTAGGTCACCGCTTCCTTTCACCGTCGTCTCATCGATCCGAGGTAGTTTCGTGTCACGTTTCTCGTCGTATCTAATTTGCTTGCTATCTCTAGGGCTTCGCACCTTTTAGTAATATATATATGCTTATGGTATACCTTTCTATTCCATACGTGCAGCGAGTCAGTCGGTGTGTCAGGGTCAGATCTGTTCGCTAAATCCGAGGCCAAGCCTGCGGATACGGATTGAGGCCAAGCCTCTCGAGTGTCAGTTCATCATCTCACAGAGGTTTTCAGGTAGTCGATCAGCATGGTGCGTTGCAAGAACGCCGGTGGTGCTCCTGGTGACGGGGACAATAGTCCTCCCCGTCGTGATGAGATTGCGCGTGGTAAGCGCATCAAGATTGCAGCCAGGAAGAAGAGGAAGACACTGTCAGATGCAGAGGTTGCTCAGGCCGTGGCAGACGCTGCAGAGCAGGCAGAGAGAGGTGGCAGACGCAGTGGCATACACATAGGTGAGCGTCGCTTTCATCTTGAAGGTCGACAGCTCGGCACTGAGGCCACTGAGGGTTCTGATGATACTAGGGCTACTGGACCTTCCGAGCAGATGTCAGTTGATCCACCCTCAGAGCAGACACAGGCTACAGAGGCTACACACGCTACTGAGTCTACCCAGGCCACTGAGGCTCCACAGGCCACTGAGGATACAGAGGAGCAGGCAGCTCAGTCTCCACCACGTCGCCGCTCCACACGTGCTCGTACACAGGTGACACCTAGGCCAGAGGGCCAGCGTCGTGGAGCACGACCTCCTCCCAGAGTTAGAGGGTCACCCCCGGTCGAGCACTTAGACCTGAGGGGTGCTTCAGCACGTCAGGTGCAGAGTTTGAGGTTTGTGGAGGTCAGCCGATGGTTTCCACCTGTCAGAGATTCCAGAGCTTCAGAGGGTTTCTATACCCCACTTCAGGAGGATTTCTACAGGGCCCTAGTTGACAGTGGCATTGCTTTCAGACCTCAGAGGGTATGTCGACTTGAGGCATTGGTTGATGTTGTGGGAGAGCAGCTCCGTCCGCACCTATCCTATATGCCTGGCTTATCAGATCTTCTTAGACGGACAGGTGCTTACTGCGGCACATGAGTCAGAGAGTTCTATGCTTCACTGTGGATTGATCCTGCCCATGAGTTTATTCACTTTGCATTCAGAGGCCGCGATCACAGACTCTACAGCTCCAGAGCCCGAGAGATCCTCAGACTACCTGCTTCTGACACGAGGATCCATCAGTTGTGCTATGGACAGACTCCACCTCCCAGACGCCCTCACGGCGGTTCAGTGCCACCCACCGACCTGGTTCGACCCTGCTTTCGCGAGCCTTTTGGCGAAGGGTCACGTCGTACGCCTGCCAGCCTGACACCACTTGCCAGAGTCTTGGATGCTATCCTCAGACGCACTTTACTGCCCAGACTCGGCTACAGAGAGGGACTGACACGTATGCAGCTTTGGGTTGTTCACCACCTCCTTTCACAGCGACAGTTTGACATCTGGGATCTTATCCTCAGTGAGATGGAGGACACCATTGCTGAGGGCTTCAAGGGTAACCGTCAGCTTCCCTATGCCCACTGGATTTGTTTCATCATCAGATCTGCTATCCAGATGCCACCAGAGATCAGGGCGGAGATTGCTAACACTACTACAGCTTTTCCTGATTATGATATCAGACAGCTTTGGGCCTCTGTTACTAGAGATCAGGCCCCAGCGCCAGGACAGCGTGAGCGCCCAGACGTTCCTGAGACAGCAGCTGAGCAGGACGCCAGAGTTGACGAGCTTGCCGAGGCAGAGCTCGCAGACCTTGAGACTCAGACTGCTGAGATACCTGAGGATGTCACTTCTGACAGCACTGATGAGGACTACCAGCCCATCCCCAGGTACCGGTCTCCTCGGTCTCACGACCACGAGGCCGGTGGATCTGGCTCAGCCTCCCACTCAGACCCAGCCATAGTGGCTATCCTTGAGAGGTTGACCCAGGCTCAGGAGCAGCAGCAGCAGCAGATACAGCGCCAGGCACAGGATACAGCTGCAGCACTAGCACAGATTCAGGCTCGCCAGGACGAGTTTCAGAGACAGCAGCTTGAGATCCAGAGGCAACAGGTTGAGATGCAGAGACAGAGTCAGCAGCAGTACATGGATCTTCTGCGCCATCTCATCACAGTTGGGGTTCCCCCGCCTGCATCTATCATGGCTCCGGCTTTGCATTCCAGTGGTCCGTCGAGTCAGGGACAGCCGAGCTTTCAGTTTACATCTCCACAGCAGCAGGTTCCCCAGTCTTTTCAGTCCCCGAGCTTCACTCCTATACATACGGGGTTTACACCGTCAGACCAGCCTCGCCCGCATCTCCTGACAGGCACACCTATTGGTGATTTCAGTGCCACCTACAGCGAGTTGACTGGTCAGCCGACACCCTCGCACAATACTACGTTTCACACTTCGTCAGGGTTGTCAGCTCCCGAGGCAGTCGTTCCACCAGTGACAGGGACCGGGACTACAGAGACCATCCCTTCTTCAGTTGCCTCGACAGATCCCCCAGCTACTGGCGCACTTCAGGCTCAGGTTACTCAGACAGATCCACTTGTTGCTACACAGTCAGTGCCTGTTCCTGCTCCGACCCAGACCGCTTCACAGCCACGTGCTTCTTCAGAGGGTCAGCCAGATAGCTCAGACTCCGAGGGCGATTCGCTTCACTTCGTGATCACTCCGCGCACCTCGGCACCCGACACGACTCCATCTGTCCCCCCGTCAGATTAGATTAGTTTTTTGGCGCTTGATGCCAAAGGGGGAGAGAGAGTAGTTTCAGGGGGAGTTTGTTAGTGGGTTTTCGTTCTTTGTGTGCTACATTCATGCATATCATGTTTACTTTTCAGCATTGCATTCGTGTGACATTATCGTCGAGTCGTAAACCTTGAGTCTTAATGTGTTATCCGTCTCAGTGATTAATATATGTCACCGTTTTAGCTATAGCTCTAAGGTTGTGCTTCCGTGCCTTACTCCGATCACTTATGAGCTATATCTTTATGTGTACTAACGTGTTTTTGTCTTATCTCTTGAAGTACACTCTTTTGGCTTGGAGCACATAAGCAATTCCTAACCTTTTATGCTTATTGTCTTTTGCTTATGTGAACCAAGCATGCTCGAAAACCTTCACTCTAATCCATTGAAACTTAGTGTTGTCATCAATCACCAAAAAGGGGGAGATTGAAAGCATCTAGGCCCCAAGGTTTGGTTTTGGCAATTAATGACAACACTTTATTACCATGACTAACGTGTGTTTTGCAGAAACATTGGTAAGTTAGGTCATGGAGGTGATAACTGCTTTGAGCACTGTGGTATTCGTGTCCCTTGATGGAAATCGTTTCGGTTTTCAAAAGAGTGACGTCAAGATTAAGGACGGTTAGTTCCGGATGTCGAGGTGTTGAGACACATTCGGAATAGTCGTTAGGATCTTCGTTTTTCTCTTTTGGCCGTACTATAAAAGGGGGCATGAATGGGTAGCTTGACCTAGACGAGTCCTATGTTTAGGTGTGGTGCACACTTGTTAAACTTGGCGCTAGGCAACCCTAGAATAGCTCAAAGTTCAGTTGGAAGCAACTTGGTTGAAGTTGCGACGCGTTTCGAGAAGTTTCGGGCTGTTTTCCAGTGACCGGACGTGGTCTTCGGGAGCACCGGACGCGTCCGGTCAGTACGTCACCGCGCTAGGGTTTCGGCCTTGACCACCGGACGCGGTCCTCGCAAGGACCGGACGCGGTGGTCAGTGGCTGACACGTGTCACTCTGGGAGAACGCCCGTCGGACGCGACCTGGACGTGATCGGCGCGTCCGGTCACACTCCAGTAAGGTCCAGAGAGGACCGGACGCGTCCGGTCATCAGCCATCGGACGCGGCCTCGCGTCCGGTGTGAGTACAGTAAGGTCCCTTGCACGATCGGACGCGTCCGGTCACCCCTGACCGGCGCGTCCGGTGGTTCAATTCAAAATCGTGTTTTGACCGTTACGGGCGACCGGCGCGTCCGGTCAGTTCGACTGGCGCGTCCGGTGAGCCCGTGTCAGAAAGTAACGGTTCGTTTTCTTTGAGGGGTGTATAAATACAACCCCTCCACCTCTTTTAAAGGTCTCTTGCTCATTCAAACATCTGAGAAAACCCTCTAGAGTGCAAGGGAGTGCAAGAGCTCTAGTGAGGATAGAGATTTGAGAATCAAAGTTTGAGTTTCCTCACTAGTGATTAGAGAGTAGCAAGTGTGCATCCATCTCCTCATTTGGGCTCGTTGTGGTCAAGTGAGAGTTCTAGCTTGTTACTCTTGGTGATCGCCATCACCTAGACGGCTTGGTGGTGATTGGGAGTTTGGTGATCATCCGGCGGAGCTTGTGGATGACCCAACTCAAGTTGTGAGCGGTTTTGGGTGATTCGCCACGACGGAGTGTCGAAGAATCAACCCGTAGAGAGCACTTGATCCTTGCGCGGATCAAGGGGGAGCGACACCCTTGCGCGGGTGCTCCAACGAGGACTAGTGGGGAGTGGCGACTCTCCGATACCTCGGAAAAACATCGCCGTGTTCCTTGCCCCTTTACATTCAAGCAATTACTTTCTCGTATTTACTTTCATTGCTTGTTTTACATTCCTAGAATTGCCATGCTAGACTAGGATTGGAAACTAGGGTGCAAAACTTTTTATCGGTAGACTCTCTAGGAACACAAGTAGGCACTAGGGGTGAATTCCGGCTTGTAGGATTTAATTCTTGCAATTAATTTTTAGAAAAGCCCAATTCACCCCCCTCTTGGGCATCTTGATCCTTTCACATCCCTCACGACCCCCCTCTCCTCTACCAACTCCAGTGGTCAGGGCGTCGTTGGGGAGGATCTGGGCCCTCCATGGCCGGATCTCGCGTGCTCTACTCCGTATCTGGTGGATGTCGCCGTGCTTGTGGACTTCCCAGGGGCAGGCGCGCTGGCGGCTCACCTTTCTTCTCTGTCGGTCGGTTGGGTGGCCAGCGGTGTAGTCCCGAGGACCTGCGGCCGCACTGGGCCACTGGTTTGGCGTCCTTTGTCCGCCACCTCCCTCTCATCCATGGCTTGGGCGCCGTGCTTGCGATAGCCACGCTTTGGGGGTCTTCTGCTCGGGCGCGACCGCGGCCGCCCTAGTGCCGCGGTGGGCAGCTTCTGGTCGTGTGGCGGCATATCCAGAACCCCCAGGTCCGGATCTCGCGCTGGGGCCACCAGGTCCAAGCGTACTGGTTGCGCGGTGGCCACCGGGTGGTCGACTGGGCGGGATGTCGCGCCTAGCAATGTGGCTGCTACGGATGTGTGGCCGCGACCTGGGTGCCCCTAGGCATAGCGGGCACCCCTCCCCTATGATGTGGAGCTTGGGTGAACACCCTGCCCAGATTTGCTCTGGGTCGGTGGCGGTGGCACTGTCTGCGTCATTTTCCTTCCTGAAGGCGTCATCGAAGCTTTTGCTCATCATGCTAGGGATGGTTCTGGGATGAAAGTTCCTGTGTGCTCTTGTCAACGATGATGGCGTCTGCGGACATCAGTTCCCTTCTTGAAGGCGTCGTTGGAGCGCTTCGGCTGTCGTGCTTCCGTTCCTTCCACTTCCTTGCCTAGAGTTGCTCCTGCTGTGCTATGCCTGATTGTGCTTAATGCTACTCTTCACTTTGGTTTGTCCAGTAGTTGTTGGTGTTGTCGCAATCGATTGCTTCTATGTAGCTGCTACGTCGCTTTGGTCACCCCTCTCAGGCAAATACTTTGCTGCTGTGAGCGTGATGGCTTCTCATTAGTGGATGCTTTGCCACTTTGATGGTCGTCGTCTCTGGCGGATGCTTTGCCGCCATGCTACCGTTCTGGCGGATGCTTTGCTGCCGTGGTCTCTTCTCTAGCGGATGCTTTGCCACTGAGGTTGTTTGTCGCCTGGCGGATGCTTTGCCACCATGGTCTCTTCCATAGCGGATGCTTTGCCGCTGTGGTCGTACTGGCGCCCTTGGCAGAAGCTTTGCCGCCGAGGTTGTTGGTCGCCTCTGCGGTTTCACTACACTACTGGCGACCAATGTGTTGTCTTCATGTATTAGGCTCAGTCGGTTGGGGTTTTGAGGTGGAGGCTCCCCCTCAGTGTTTCTTGCTGCTTGCTTGTACCTGTGGGATTTCGTTGGTAATCCAAGGATTACTGAAGAGTCCTATGTATCGTCTTGTAACATTTGGTTACCTTTTTCCTTAATGAAAAACGGGTTGAACACCCAATCTAGAAAAAAACCATTTTATGAGTAGTTGGTCTCTTTTTTCTAATCTATCTCTATATGTATGTTACTAGCATGACTGGGCGCGCCGCTGCCGTGGCCGTGATGAACCGTAGGAAAAAAAACATTTAAAAGGTAGATGAACAGTGTTTTTACACGGTAGCCAAGAGGTTTAATTTCGGTTAAATAGTGTTTGCACAGGAATTAAAAAATTTTTAAATTCTGATGAATACTGTTTGCACAGGGAATGAAACATTTATTTATCCGGATGAACAGTGCAGTACAGTCACAGGCCGCCAAAGGCTACGTATTTATTCATGGTTGAGGGATAACTATATAACTCTTCTAGCCTTTTTTTGAACGTGTTTGGATCTTTGGCTCTCACCTGGCAAGCAAATAAACCAAAATTGCACCAGGTTTTGGATCCTCAGCTAAGCTGCCTCAAGGTCCGTATATTATAGGGTTCTCTTTACTAACTCAAACCTGTTCAAGATCTTGTTTAGAGAGGCTCCCTGTTGCTTCAGCTCTATATGTGAACAATGCGCTATAGCGCCTAGACGCAAGGAGTTGGAGCCCCGACAAGGGGTGCCAAACGAGCCCCGGCTCACCACCCGTGTCAAGGTTAGCATCTTCCAGCAAGACAAGATCAAGAAACGTAGCTAATGTACCAAACATGCCCTTCATCTTCCCATCGGTGAACTACATCTTGTGTTTTTCCCATTTAGTGGTTGGTGATTCCTAGTTGTTTCCTATTTTATTGTCTCCTGTGTAGTTATTACTTTGCTTCTTTCTTTTAATACAATTTTTTTGGCAAATCTCTTGGCATCTTTTTGGGAGAAAAATGTTACATAGGAAATATAAGAAAACACATTGGAATGCGGCATTGAGAAAAATTAGTTAGAGCAGGTATAATAATGGGCTTATAGCCAAGCTAGTTAGCATTTTTGCTGATGTGGATGAGAGAGGAGAGAGCTTGGCTCTCATGCAAGCAATAAGCTGGGTGGCATAGGCATACATGGGCCTAAACAAAAGTGTATATGAGGAGGAATAGAAAAGAGAAAGTAAGACATTATACCACATAATAATAAAAAACTTTTTTTATAGCCAAATAGGAGACAACTATTGTATAGCTTGGTTCTTATGACTTGACTCATAGCCAAGCATTTGGCTCTATAATTAACCATGCCCTTAGGCCACTCTAAGTGGGGGTTTCATGGCTCAGTTTTCCAATACACTCGTATTTTGGAAACAGTGCAGAAGAGTTTTATCCCAATGAAACTATCTCTATTCCCATGAAACTTTCATCATCTCTCTCTTAATCAATGCAGTGCCATGTCAGCGTATTTAATGCCCATAAAACTCAATGAAACCCCATTGAAATTGGCATTAGGGTGTAGTTTGACTATCAAAAATCACGCTTTGACTAATAATTAGTCTAATATACTATGGCCCCGTTCACTTTCCAAAATATTTCCTCTTCTACCCATCACATCGAATCTTTGGACGCATACATGGAGCATTAAATGTAGATAAAAAATAACTAATTATATAGTTTATCTGTAAATATCGAGGTGAATCTTTTGAGCCTAGTTAATCCATGGTTGGACAAATTTTACCAAACAACGACGAAAGTGCTACAGGAATTTTCCTCCAAAAAATTTCAGATCTGAACACAGCCTATGTAAATTATATGCCGCAAAATTAGCGCCATCAGTTACGTATATGAAACCATTTTCTAATCAGTATGAAATTTAAAGTCAATCATCGATTTTGGACAATCGTACAATGTCACTTGAGGTCGTTAATGGATTGGCTAACTAATTAGAGTATCACCAAGAGTTTGCCAAATCAACTTGGCATCCATTTATTTTTAGCAAAACAGAAAAAATTGTGCTCCAACAGTTTGGCATCCAATTTGGCAAATTTTAGCAACTTAGCAAATCTCCCCCCCCCCCTCCACGCGCATATTTGCGCGTTGAGCGCGAGCGCGCATCCGGCTTCACGTGCAAATTTAAGTGGGGCTCTTCGTTTCTTAGCGGGGCTCTTCGTTTCTTAACGGGGCTCTTCGTTTGTTAAGCGGGCCTCTTCTTATTTTACCAAGTCCAAATGGCAAACTCTTGGAGAATGTCTATTTTTTCATTTGTCATATATTTTAGTGAGTTGCCAAATCACGATATTTGTCAAGTGAATTTTGACAAACTCTTGGAGATGCTCTTAGAAACGCAATCCGATTTTGCAAGCCTCTGCTCCGGCAATCCTAATGTAGATTTTTAAGTGATATATACTTCTTAACAATCCGATTTTGCAAGCCTCTGCTCCGGCAATCCTAATGTAGATTTTTAAGTGATATATACTTCTTAATAGTCTTTCTTATTTGCGTTATCCCTCAAATGTTAGGCGAATAGATTATTGATTATAACAAAAAAAAAAGGATAGCATTACCTTTGCAAAAATTTTGGCACAAACTGAACGACCTTAGGGTCACTAGGCGATACCAGATTGATCGATAAACCTACCCGTCGTTGAGTTCATTGTATTTGTCCAGCATGCTCGTTTTAGTGGTCAAGACGCTCTGGTAACAATGCACTTGGTGCCTTTGTCAACACTGAATTCAACCAGTTAAACTAACACGGTTGGACACAAATTTGATTTGCTAGTTTCGGCTGCAAAGTAACAGTGGTCACAACAACAATAATTCGTCTTTGTAATCATGTTCAGTACCAACCGAAAAAAGATGCAATTACAACGTTCTACCAAACACGATCGAAACAGATTGTTTCTTTCTTTTTTTTATGAAACTCAGATTGTTTGTTTCCGATGAAACGAAGATAATAACAAAGCTACGTCCAAAAAAACAGCGACGGTTCACGTAAATAAAAAGATTTATAATATAAAACACACACACACTCACACACCGCACTAGATGTAGATGAGTCGAGCGCAAGTTTTGTTGGTTGAAATTTTTAGGTGAGGCGATTCTCTCCCAGCTACCATCCACTCTCCCGTAACATGCATGGCCCATCAGTACACCAAGTCAGTCACATAATAATACACACACACACAAAAAAAAAACGTCCCCATGTGAGAGATTATGCATGTAATCCGAGCATCCGATTCATTATTCCTGCTTAAGTAATACGCAGTGGTTTGGTGAGGTGTCAGCAGCCAGCACGGAAGCCGTCGGTCCAACCATGAAAAAAGAACCCGGACGTCGCGAGTGGAGTGGTTTTCCTCCCAAAACGTTGTTGTCAGGTCGTTGCCAAATGCACGTCGAGTTCTTGGTTCGACCTTCCCTGTTGCCTATTGGTGGTGCTGCCATGTGCGGCTCGTTTTACGTTTTTCGGTGGTGGTTGTAAAATAAATTATAAATCGAATCAAATAAAGCGAGTATATAGAGAACCTAATATGATGATGCTAGTAGGATAGCAGCGGCGCGGCGTGGACCAAATGATTGAGGCAATGAGGCATGGAGGTAAAGCAGGCGGCGTGGAGAGATGTGGCAGGCAGGTACTCCCTCCGTCCCAGAAAAAGTGTCGTTTTAGGTTTTTCAGACATCGTGTTTGATCGTTCGTCTTATTCAAAATTTTTTAATAAATATTATTTATTTTGTTATGACTTATTTTATCATTAGAGATACTTCAATAATGATTTATTTATTTTATAATTTATACAAAATTTTTGAATAAGACGAACGGTCAAACACGATATCTGAAAAATCTAAAACGACACTTTTTCTGGGACGGAGGGAGTAGGCTTATGGGAGCTGTGTGAGAGATCTCGGCAGGAAGGCAACGCAATCCTCTCTTTTGGGAAACTCTGTCTGCAGGTTGATGTATGGTCATGCCTTGCATGGTGACCAGTTTATATATGCTATGCAGCACATGGATGATGGATGTAAGGGGAACTTTGGAACCTTGGCTAGTCACCGCAGGCAGACTTGTTACATGTGTACTAGTAATTTGCCATGCTCTGCTGTGACGTTTAACAGTCAATTAGGCCTCGTTTAGATCGTAACTTTTTACAATCTAGGCTACTGTAGCACTTTCGTTTGTATTTGACAATTAGTGTCCAATCATAGACCAATTAGACTCAAAAAATTCGTCTCACAAATTACAGACAAACTGTGTAATTAGTTATTTTTTTACCAACATTTAGTGTTCCATGCATGTATCTAAAGATTGATGCGACGGAGAGAGTATAAAAATTTAGAATTTAGAAGATAACTAAGCAAGGCCTAATCGCCCATGAGTAGTATATGAGTGAAAACTGGACAGGAATTTATGTTTTTGTTGGAGAATGTAGTACTAATCGGTATTCTGGGAATGCGCGACATAGCTCCTGATAAGACAGAACAGTTCAGATCAGAGTACATGTGCAGGGACCTACTGTATTCACGATTCAGGACGCTTGTGCATTTGCTGCACATTTTTCATTCGCGTCATAATGCGTGGCCCATAACAGGTGACGCGACGCGAAGCCTCCTGTTTCCCGCCCGCATAATCCAACGCATGTGACAAAGGCTCTCGGCCACCATCGTTTTTAGCCAGCATAAGAAAAGGGGGACGAATCCGGGTCAGCCAGGAGACGGGACTGGGCTGTTACGGTGACCCAACTACCTTTAAATAGCCAAATACGAATACCCCACTACTACCTTTACTACATTGCTCCGTTTAGACCAGACACCTGACCTGAGTATACATACTCCAATGGGCTCATATAAACATCGTGTATGTATCCAAAGATTCGATGTGACAGAAATTTAAAATATTTTACAAAATATTTTGGGAACTAAAAGGACTGACCGCATGTTGGAGGCCGTAAGCCGTTGCAGCCCAGCCTTCACGTATATCCATCGCCCCAACGTGGGAATTTGGAAGACGCCAGGCAAACCACATCTCCAACAAACCCTCACCACAACACCAGGGAGGGAGGCTACCTGCTACCACCCAAAGTAGCAACACAGCCATCTTCCAAGCAAACATTCCTCTCTACAGAACATACGAATGAACCATCAAATAGTCGTGATGATAAACATCAGGTGCATCAACAAACTTTATTCTAACCGCAGAGCGAACACCCGAATTTAGAACATCGAACAGACTTTTGGCACATGGTGAGAAGCCACCAATAGTTACTGATACTCCACAGAAAGATGGTGGCAAACTAGACACCAACGGGGGTTATATGGCTTGTCAATGCTTTCATCAGTCAGTTCACAAAAGGAAGAAACAACGCATACAGCAATCGCCTTCCTACATACTGCAATCAACACAGCTAAACAGAATCGATGTTCAAGCTGCCACTAATGTACAGGCTACTGAGCCAACCAGAGGGCTCCTAGCAACAGTGCGGTGTACGAAGATGGTGTGTCAGCAACAAGCCTAGTCTTATTAGGCGGGTACACCACGAAACCTATGAGTTACTGCCTCCTGCGGGTGAGTCCACATACAAAAGCTACTTAAAATACAGGGGGTTTCCTAAGCCAGACAAGGTAAGCATGTACAATCTTATGGTGCCATTGTCACGTCCAATAGACAGTTATTGTCTACTCGACAAAACTTCTGAACCTGCAAATCAAAACAAGGAAAACCACATTACACAATAGAAATGACCTGTGACAACAACAACATCAACATAGCCTTTTGTCCCAAGCAAGTTGGGGTAGGCTAGAAATGACCTGTGACCTCAGGAAAATAGTAGAAACATTGCAGAACAAGCTCAAGAAATCTACTGGGGGAAAATACTCCATAGAACATTAGAAACAGTCTAACAAACCACTCATAATAAGATGTACAAAAGAAAACGACAGAAAACTTTGTTCCATTTGAGTTGGCTCTGACAAGATCTATATTTCTAGTCTACTTTTGGAATGGTTCAAGACAACTGTCAAGATGTAGACAGCAATTGCCATACTCTCTACGGGCTCACTCAGCTATCACAGAAAAGATTGAGGTCCTTCAATTGCTTATGATAATAATAACATTATGCTCTATTGCACTATGTAAGAAATGAGGAAGTCAACTGCAAAAACATCTAAAATTTGTTTTGTTCATCAAAGCTATAGCTACTTATGCCATCTTCACAAATGACATTGAGATACCCAACATCGCTGGTAGGTCGGCAAATATCTTATTTTGCCTTGGAAGGGATCAGACAGCTCCCAGTTAATCCGTGACATTAGGGGCAATATGCAATTGATGCGATGTGTTATGCTCTGGAATCTAATTTTTAACTACTTGGAGGAATCCTTGTCAGCTGCACTAGGATTTGAGGACATGGCTACCCCAAAAAAGCACTAGCAAATCCAAAAATTGGGAGGATTTTTTTTTTGGGAAAAGTCACTGTAATAGGTAACAGAACCTTAGTGGAACAACATCCTCACTAAATAGGCCATGGCATCATGATTTAGTTTATTTTTCACAAAAATAGAAATGGTCTGAAAGATCCTCAAAAAGGAAATTACGTTCCTCCTTTCGTGCAAACAGTAATAAGCTGTCCTACAGACGCATCAAACCCCAAACAAAGAATGGGAATGACCATCCATGAGCCCACAAATTTCCTTACAAGTAAACCACAGACTCTACTCCAGTTTTCACTTCTGAAGAATTTCGTTTAAAAAGATACACAAACCAAGTATTCTGTTACACAGCATAATTCGAACTGTTGGTTAACATATTATTGCTTTTGTTGCACAGCGTACTTGGAATTATCTTTTAACATATTATTGTCCCCCTCCCCTCTTTAAAAGTAGTGTGGTAGACTACAGGAACAACCAATGATCGAATCGTAAAAATAGACCAACTACCATAGAAGCATATAAAGGATCTCTAAAGTAACGACAGCTCAGCAAAATATCAGCTTATACAGGAATAAATAGAGCCCCTGTATGGTTCTCTAGAATGAGGGAATGTTTAATGATGTAGCTGATTACCGACATTTCTCGTACTTTCATCTGATATAGTAAGAGTTAGCTGGTACTACTACCAAGGTTATGGGTGAGTGGGGGTGGGGGGTACACTAACTCAATGAGCTGTCTGTGAGGAGACTCTACATCTTGTAGTCAATACAAAGCTCGAAGGCCAAGCATGGAATACACTGATACAGGATGGGAGGAAATCATGGCTGTATTATTTTTTTCCCATAACAGGATGAACCCGAATTTCATTACTAGTGCAACAAAATTACAGCGTGAACTAACATCGCAGGCATCACAGAGTATTTAACAGCAGCCACACAACGTTTCATCACCTACCAAACAAGAACGGTATCTAGCAGAAACGTTAACATCAGGGCTGACCAGAATGGAGGCACCCAGGGCCCCATGCCACTGGTCTCAAAAGAAAAAGGCATGCATTTGTCACCATGACCACAACAAAATTAGCATGAGCCAGGTTAGTAGTGCCAAGAGGGCAACCATGGTGCTTGCTCAAGTGCTACCACAAATTACTAACAGAAGACATAAAACTTGCCAAATGGAAAATGAACAGGTCAAGCATTGCCTTGAACTAGTGGAACCCACAATCTATGGGCAAAAGCCAAGCATATCATTCACAATTGATCAGTCAGTCAAGCTCGCCTTCATGATGTTTACAAGGCTCTGAAGCCATGTCAACAAACAAGAGCAGGTGTAAAAACGAGATGTCTGAGGCTCTGAGGCCATGTCAACAAACAAGAGCAGGTGTAAAAACGAGATGTCTGAAACAGATCCTATTTTCATTGCTTAGCCATGAAAATACAGATAACCTTCTAACATAGAGGTCCCCTTGCCAGCTGAGGAAAGTATCAAAAAGCCTAATAAAGATATATTATCTTTGTGATTATAGGAAATTTCCATAAATCAGGTGGAAACCTAAAAAGGACTAAAATCATTTTGGGTAAAAGAAAGTTATCCTTGTTTATTTATAAACCTCCCAGAGTCATATGCATACAAGCACCTATCGAGAAACGGGTGGGTCACAAAATCATGAAATTTTAGTTCACCAAGGTCTCTGTGTGTGTGTTGTGGGGAGGGGGGTTAATCTTCTTCACGCCTCTTCTTTTTATAGTCTATTATGCTTCTATAATTTCTATATGCAAATTTCATAATATCAGCATCTGGTTTGACGTTGGTGGTACACAAGTCAGACCTCTGATATCTTACATAACCAGATAATCAGGTAGACAACTGTACAAGTACTGGTAACAAAGAACTATAAAATGGTGGTTAACCATAAATACTGCAGCTAGGAGCTCACACATAACAATGAGTAAATAATACTTGCCACTTTCAATATTCTTTGAAACAAGAGTATTGGTATTTGCATGGAGTTACATATGTTCAACCATAAAAGCAAAAAATGTTCATATTCAAACTTACCTATATCTCAAGATGAATTGCCAGCATCAGATCCATCTGAAGAGGAGCTATCACTGTCTGAGTCTGCCAAAAGAGTGTTACATGATCAGGCTACTAGGCTCTCTAAGTAGCAGTTATGAGCTAAACAGCAGCAAGGGAAGTTGAGAGAAGTATTACCACTAGAAGATGATCCTGAGTCACTGCTGGAGCTGCTTGAATTGCTTGAACTACTCGCGTTCTGTCTATTCTCATCATTTTTCTCTGGCGCAGACGTTGGTAGTTGCTCGCCTGCCAGCGAATCTATTTGTGACAAAAATCATAAACTTATTACCTTACTTGTAATGTGCTTTTAAGATAAAGTAGAAAATAAGGCTAACCTTTCGCAGCTTGCTTTGGAGATTTTTCACCAACAGGTTCTTGGGGGGCTGGGGCCTGCAAAGCATGAAACAGTAGTTTTAAGAATGTATTGATTATAAATAGTTTTGCTTAAAACAATAGTAGTAATAATGATAAAAATGACAGAGCACTCATACTGGTTGCGGTGGTTGTATAGGGTGCTGCGCACGCAACTCTGCATCTTGTCTGGCAAGCATTGCTCGCTCAGCCTTTCTCTTTTGCTTGCTCAGGTTCTTCTTGTAGTTGGCCACAAACCTGTCAAGCTCCCAAAGTGTCTCAGCATCCATGCTATCAATTTCAACCTCAATCTCATCATCATGCTGCATAACTGATAGGTTCTTGTTCTTAATAACTTGCACAACAGCATCAAGCTTCTCTGGCGGCAAATTCTGGAGGTTCTCACTAAGCTTACGCTTCTCATCTATTGTCATATCCCTCTTATTTGGATCCTTTGCCCTTGGTTTCTTCATTGATGGAGTACGGGTATAAGTTGGAGTATGACTGATCGGTCTTGAATTGGTGTCCAATGCCATGTGGTGTCTCATCGAATCTGACCTCTCTAGGAAGCGCAGGTCAATTGGTGGAGGCGGAAACTTCTTCGGCAATGGAGGACACGATGCGAGGTAGTTAACCTCAGCCTCAATCTCAGGCCACTGTGCCTCAAAGATTCCCGACAACTGCTCTGCCATGAAATGCACATCCTGACCCTTGGGATTATATGTCATCGCATTGTGGAAAGTGAGCCGGACATCCTCAGCAAACTCCTTCGGGTTCCTGTACTGCCCATGGCTGAGCCGGCCCCTTATCGTGCCAAGATCCATTGGGTGCCTGATAATAGTGAAATAATCATGCAAACCAAGTGCAACTGGATCAACAGGCTTGTTGAACACCCACCCAAACTTGTGCTTCATTAGGCGGCTCAGAAGTGATGAGGACTTCTTGAACGCATGAGAGTAGAGCCGCCGCTCAGCATCAAAGTCAGCGCCACGAGATTCTAGGGTCCTATGCTTCTTCTTGTGGTGCTTGGATTTCTTGCGGCCATGTGAATCTGAGGGAGGAATCCTATCCTTGGCAAGCAAGAACTCTGAATTTTGGTACAATTGATTGGCCTTTGGCGTCCGTTTCTCCTTCTCAAAGGCTTCATTATGAATAACCGACACGGTTAGTGGTCTGCGCTGCAGCAGCGTGCGGCCAGGAGTAACGGCAGCTGCAATCTGAGCAGACATAGGCACCGCCATATCACCAGCTGAGAACTGCGGCTGCACATACCCAGCATCCACCGCCTGCTGCTGTGTTGGCAGCACCATCAAGGGCAAAGGCGCGGGCTCAGAAGCCTCCCGCTGCGCCAGGGCCTCGGCAGCCTCCTTCAGCCGCTTGGAGAGCACGCGGACCTGGTCGAGCTCCCCCGCCAGCCGGCGCCGCAGCTCACTCCTCGCCCTGCGCTTCCGTGCTTTCTCAGCCTTCTCAGCCGCGGCGGCCGCCCGGTCGTCGCCGTTGCCGTTTGGAATACGGCCGCCGACCCGGTTCAGCCCAGACGAGGGGTCCCCCGAGGCGGCACCGCGTTTCCCAGACGGGGTCCGGGCGGGAGCCAAGGCCGGCGCTGCCGGATCGGGCCGCGCCGCAGCGCCTGCCGCCTCCGCGCGGCGGATGTTGCGGCGAATCGAGGATAAGGTTTCGGAAAGGGGATTCGGGGCCGGGGCAGGAGCGGGGGAGGGGGCGGGGGCAGGGGCTGGGGCGGGGGAGGGGGAGGGGGAGGGGGCGGGAGCTGGTTCTGGAGGAGGAGGTTTAGGGTTTTTGCGGGGGTGCTTACGGGTGTAGACCTTGATCTCCGCGGCCCAGCGCGACCTGGGAGGAACGGCGGGAGCAGGCGGCGCCTCCACGGCGGGGGCAGGTCCCGGCGTCGGCTCCTCCCCGCCGGCGCCGTCGCCGGGAGGGTCGGAAGCCATGCATAAACCCTAAATCCGGGGCCCAGGAGGCGGGGGACGGCGCGGAACTGGGGAATTAGGAGGGTTTTTGCGTGGAAACCCTAGGGAAAATTTTTTCTGTGGTGCTTCGCGGCTCCGATTTGATATTTTCCTGCGGCTATGGCGGTGGAGCGTGGATGGGGGAAGGGGTTGGTGGCGGCGTCGGACGCGTGACGCGTCTCTGCTTTTGTGGGGAAGGACTGGAGCCGAGCCGACGAGCGTCGCAGGCTCGCAATTCGCAAAGATGGGGGAGTGGGCAGGTGAGGAGGGCGCTCGTGTAATCCTGGCCGTTAGAATCGACTTGACTCCGGTCTGGACGTCAAAGTAATTCGGTTCTTCTGCTGTGCGCTAACCGTTGCAGATGCTCAGATCCTGCTGATTTCTCCGTGAGACCACCGTCAGTAATATTAGTCGGGCAGCTAAGGCTACGCTAGGCATTCGGGTTAACCGGTTTTTTTCGGGTGCGGTTTCAAAATTCGGGTAATGAAAACGGCTATTCGATTTTTGCCTAAAAAACACTATCCGTAAATTCGGGTACCCGATAATTCGGGTTCGGGTTCAGGTATTACCCGATATACCCAAATTTATGAAAAACAACCAACTACACTAAATTTCAGTAGCAATCTATACATAATTTCAGCAGCAATTTGTATAGAATTTCAACAGCAATTTGCAGAGAATAATATATTAAGTCACTCGTTCAAATAGGGAGAACTATATTCTAATAAAGTGACAAGTGAAAGTGTTCAACTAACAACACATGATAAATACAAAGACAAAAATAAATCTTTGGGTAGTTCGGGTAGTTTAGGTACCGGGGGATATTATTCGAATTACCCAAACTAATTTCCGGTAATCAAAATAGTTATCCGAATTTGGGATCGGGTACCTCGGGTTCGGGTAATTCGGCTCGGGTTCGGGTAATTCGGGTATAGGTAATGGGTATCGGGTATTTTGCCCAGGCTTGGCTAAGGCCACCCTTGGATGTCGGCTTCGTCAGGCCACGTCGCATTGGATGAGAAAAGGTAGGATGATGTTCTCAAGAGCCTGTTAGTATTCTGCAGATGTAGAAGACACATACTCCTTTCGTACTTAAAATTAAAGTCATCTTAAAGGGTGAGTCAGGTGTTCATAATTGAAGTCGTTTTGCACAGTTTAACAACGTGTTGGACTAAATTACCCCTGGTCCATCATCTCTGATCACTCCGTCCCAAGGACGCAGCCTAGCAAAATTCATGTCCTTCATCCCCCTTTGCTCTGTCTCGAGGATGCATCCCAACGAAATTCGTGTCCAGTGCAAAAAAAGGCATCCCAGCATGGGATCAATCCTATGACATCCCACTTTGGGCCTCACAAGTCACAACACTAACTAGTCCGGCTGTTGCATGAGAGAAACCCGAAACTCTATTTAATAAGGACGTATAGGAAAAAATACACCCTAATTAATCACTTATTGGTATCTTAAATCATGTCCAAAGCGACTTGGATTTTAAGTATGGAGGGAGTATGTCTTACCTGACAAAACATAGAAGCAACCATCAGAGAACGTGATGGGAGGAAGAGAAGTGCTTCCAACATTTGCTTTTCATCTGATAAAGTTGAAAAGGTTCTGAAAAAAGGGAGAGAGATGTGTCAGGATAGCCTGCAATGGGTGAGATTGGGAGGCAGTGGCTTGTCACTCACTCCTACGTGTAGGTTAGCTTTTTACCTAGGCTAACGATGGTATACGCCTACGCTGCGCTTGCTCTAAGAGCATCTTCAACGGCCCCTCAATATAACACTTCAGTAAATTAGTAATAGGATGACTCAGTACCACTTTTCGGATTATTGGGAGAGATGCTTTAGTAGATGGGCCATCTAGCTCCCGGACATCTAGATGAACACGTGTGTCCAAACGCGCGTGTGCTGCTGCGCCGGTTGCGCCCTGTGCCTCCTCTGCTATTACGCTTCGCGCCTGCCCATGCCCAAGACCAAGATAATGCTCCTTCCTATTTACATCTGCACTAATTATAGCATATGCGTGGGGACCCGCTCTGCTGCATGCGAGAGAAAGAGAGGGAGCATAGCGTGCGTATCCATGTGTTGACCTAGCTACATGCTGCACTGTGGGGGGCACGCCTGGTGGTGCAGGCACAGCGTGCATACCCATGTGTTGACCTAGCTCCATGCTGCACTGTGGGGGGGCACGCCTGGTGGTGCAGGGCGCCTAGTTCTGCGTCTGTTGGGTGCTGGCCCACTCTGGTACTCCACATGCGCACATGCACTTTGACCAGAGAGTGCTCTGCCGTTTGGGTTGCATGCACATCCAAATGTTGGGCTACCCTGCATGACAGAGATAGGCAGCGCTAGCTAGGTGCATGCAGCATGTGCATGCCCGTGAGTCAGAGCACGTGGGGAGCAACACTTGCTGCAACATACTGAAACAATATGAAACAAATTGGAACATACGCTTGCAACATATGCAACATTTAGATAAAACACTTGCAACATGCATTTGAAATAGGTGAAATATTTGGAACATACACTTGCAACATCGCATATAGCCACTGCAACATATGGAACATCTAGATGAAAACATGCAACATCTAGATGAAACAACTTAAACATTTGGAAGGTTGCAACATACGTGTATAGCCATTACAATATATGCAACATCTAGATGAAACACATGCAACAACCGGATGAAACATACACATGAAATGCATATGCTCGTGCGGAGCTCAATGCCCATGGTCACCTAGAAGTAGCAAATGGCGCATGTAGATGTGGGCACCCCGCTCCTCTAACAAACTCCCATTCTCGTACCCACTCTAGACGGACGGCACTGACAGGCGGCCCATGCGCATGACGGAGTCCCACCTGGCGGGGGCTTGCACAGTCGAGGAACAGGTGAAGTGGAGGACTGACCAAAGGGCCCTGGCTCGCCTGGCGGACTGGCTGCTGCATCGCACGGTGATCGAGGGCAGGTCACACGTGCTCCCATGCGCTGACCATGGAAAAGGACAAGTGCGGGCCCTGTAACTGCAACACGCGTCCCTCTTTTCTTTTCATGGTCATCACGCTATGAGGGTTGGTCTGTTCAGATGGACGGACGCCCTCAACCAAGCACTACCGTTAGCAGATCACCAATATCGTGTCCCCAATATTCCCAAGCAAACACCATGACAACTCCTTTTGTAAATAAGAACAATTCATTTTTTGTCTCTACCACACATATCCAAATCAATAATTTTAAATTTTAAATTCAAAAGTTCAGATTGAGATTAAATATACATAAGGAAACTTTGGATTTCGATAATGCTTTTTAGCGGGTGTCCACCGGACGTGGCTAGCTGGGCCTAGCCACCCGCCCACATACAGAGTTCCACATCAACGGATAAAATAGCGGGCAACGCGTTCCTCATTCGCATCGCTGCTGCGAGCTCCACACACATCGCTTCTTCTCCACCGCTGTGGTCGCGACCCTCTCTCTCCCACTCCATGGCAGCCGCGCCCCCCCCACTCCATGGCAGCTGAGAAAGCCTCCTCCCCTCTCCTCCCCTCCATGTATCCAGCCACCCTTCCTCCACGTGCATCTTCCTTTAAGTTCGGTGGCCTCCATGGTGTCCCCTTCCCCCACTCTATGGCGGCGGCGGCTCCGACGAGGCAGGTCGTTCCTCCTCTAGATCTGAGCCCTCCTCCCCCTTTAGATCTGAGTCCTCCTCCTCTGGATCTGAGGGACGCAGCGATGGCTAGGGTTCCGGTGAGCACTGGGGTTCTATTCCATCCTCCCTCCATGAACTCGAAGGTGATGGGCTAGAGCTAGAGCAGCCTGCACCTTGAATCCATCCCCTTATTGTTTTGTACGTCCTTTGCTATTTCTCCGTGTTGTAATGGGTTTTATTGATGTTGCAACATGTGATTTTAGAATGTTGCAATAGGATTTTTGGATTGTTCCAATAGATGATTTTTGAATGTTTTGATTTTCATGTTTCATGGTTGATTGTTGCTATCTTGCAGTACTACTGTTTAAGATATTGCAGAATATATTTTTTGATGTTGTAGCACATAGTTTTCGATGTTGCAGTACATATTTTTTGATGTTGTTGTTTGATGTTGCACTACATATTTTTGTGATATTGCAGTACATAATTTTCGATGTTGTAGTACATAATTTTCGACGTTACAGTACATGTTTCGATGTTGTAGTACATAATTTTTGACGTTACAGTACATGTTTTTCGATATTGCGTTACATAATTTTGCGATGTTGCAGTACTTATATTCCGATGTAGCACTACATAGATTTTCCATATGTTTGAGATGTTGCACTTGAAGTGTTTCATGCTCTTAGGACGGGGGCTGCGGTGGAGGAACGGGGTGCTTTGGGGAATGGGGATAGCACTACTACAGATTGATTTATCACTATCGCCACTTTCACTGCTGTCGATGTGTTACCACCGATAGCGTGTCGCGGGTGTCTTCCGGACAGTTGTTCGGGCTTTGGCGTATTCTGGAACTCGACGGTGAATACAAAGATAGTCGATTTATACTGGTTCGAGCCCTCGATCGTGATCAAGTAATAGCCTTTACGTCCAGTCGGCATTAGCCTTTGTGTTGGATTGATTGTGTTCTGTTCTCCCGTTATAGGGGTGCCCACGACCTATCTTTATATCGATAAAGAAGGCTATGGTGCGATTACAATCCTAGTCGGATCCAAAGAAGGTGTTCTAAACTAAATATAAAAGTACTTTCCATAGGAATTCGGCTAGTCTGGCCTATTCTACTCGGATCTAGAGTGGCTGATGCTACAGCTCTTCCTGCTTTTGTCCGTGGGCCAGGCCAGGGCCCACGGCTTGTAGTCACATTACTGGGGTCCCGCATCGACAAGCCCCTGAGCATTTCATGGTTGAACTCGAGGGCCTCCTCGTTTCCTTGGCTTTACCTAGTGAATCAGGCTTGGTCCGGGTTCTTTCGATGTGAAGCCTTGAAGTGGTCCTGTCTTGAAAATGTTTTTTGAGTGACGTGCGCTTTTTCAAAGAAAAAGGGCACTTACTAGTGTAGTCCCCGAGTCTCTTGCTATTTGAAATAAAAAGTTAAAGGGTCTTGAAATTTTGTCGTTGAAAAAAACTAAAAATCTCATCTAAGGATATGTACCCTACAGCCCTTGAGCATATATCCGGGTTCTTTTTATTCAAGAAGAACTCGGATATAGGATCTTTTGTCATGTCCTCAGGTAGCCTGCTTTTTGTTCGAGGAAGGTGGTAGGTGGCAGTTGAGGTAGTTGAGGTGATTGAGTGCTACGCGGTCATGAGTTGCACAGTGTTGGCATATTCCTTTGGATGTTCAGTCTTTGAGTACTATGTCTTCACATGTGGTAGCTTTTTCTTTACTGTTTTCTGTCACTTCTTTAAATGCTTCGTAAGGATAGATTTGTTTAGTGCACTTATTCTATGTAAACCACTCATTGGCCTATAAATATCCTCTAGCGAGCTGTTGTATACCAGCATGGTCTTGGTGTAGTTCTTGAAGTCTTATAATTATGAATATGGTAGTTTGTGAAGTAGAGTAGCCCTCGGGCGTGAGTTGTAAGTTTTATTAGATCTTGTAGCAGATAAAAGAAGTCTTGTGATCGAGATTAGAGGTAGACTAATCTTGCGGCGGCATTGCGTCGGGTTGTCCATTCTGGCAGGTGAAAGAAGTCTTGTGATGTGGGATGCGTTCCCTCATCTAGCAGTTCCGGGTTGATCCTTCCACTCTACCTTGCGACTGTCCGGTGTAGATTAGCATCTGATCCAGGATCACTTCGGGCTTGGGTAGACAAATGCATGTGAGCCTCACCTGGTCCATGTTGTTATGCTGTGCCGCTGACACCAATCTTGGATGCACTGCGCTCCTTTGAAGAAAACAATGTAGTTGAGTAGGGTGTGTTCTGCTGAGTAGCAACTAGGGGCACGTAGTCGTTTTCAGAGCTGTGTTCTTTCTGTGCTCCTTGTTGCTACCTTGTTCGTCATAGTTCTAAATTTGTTGGGTCTTGTGAGATCTGTAATCTTGTTTCTTTTGAAGATATTTGTAATAGAAAAAATCTTGCGTTCTGAGTTATTGTCTCCATTTTTGCTTGTCTGAGTGCTATTGAGTATCATCCGGTTGTTTCTAGAAAATTTGGGTTCTTTTTGGTAGCATTCTGTAATCTCTTATGTGTATCTTACGAATGACGAGTTCTTTCTGAGTTTGTACGAGCTGTAACAATTTGGCAACAACATAGTGTGAATGGGTAATTCTGAAATCTGCCCATTGTACTGTTCCATTGTGAAAAGGTGTGCAATCCGTCATTTCAGCCATGTCAGTTATGGCAAGAAATAGACCGTTGCATTCCCATGCCATGTTAAATGGGCCTGGTAGGCCGTGTTTTTACCGTTGTAAATCTATTTAAGGGCCTTTTTTCTTCTTCTCATTTCTTACCCTGCCTTTGCCTTCTAGCATTCAGCCTTTGCAAAACCTAACCTCCCTTCAGATCTCCACTGCCATCGTCATCACCGTTCGAGCATCGCCACTACCCGTGCATTACCGCCATCCTCTCTTGTAAGACTAGAGTGTCGTTCGTGCATGGGCAAGAAGAAGGCGTCGAGTGGCAAGTCTAAGGAAGTCTTGGTGGACGAGGAGGAGTCGCTCAAGGTGATTGAGAACCAAGAGTTCATCGCCATAAGGACTGCTAAGAAGATCTAGCCTTCGCCGGCCACCATAGAGGACCAGTTGAGGAAGCTAGTTTGCGACGGGCTAATCCAGGATCAGGGCTTTGCTGACTGGAAGATGCCGGGTGAGCACTGGGTTCCTGCCCTCAACCCTGGTGAGATTGTTCTATTTGTCTCTTTCATCTGTGCTGGTCTCTGCCTTCCAGCGTCTCCCTTCCTCCATCGCTTTCTTCAATATTTTAATATCTCCTTGAACCATCTAACCCCAAACGCTGTCCTCCATCTGTCAGTGTTCGTTCACCTCTATGAAACTTTTCTTGAAATAATTCCTTCAATTTCTTTGTTTCGGTACTTCTTTCATTTGAAACCACACCCCCGGAGTGACAACACTTCTCCTCTAGATGGTTGTGGGATTCAATTCTGCCAGGGTAAAAAGGGTCTATTTTTTATTATGACTAGGTTGATTCTGTCAAGGAGTGGCATTTCGAGTGGTTTGACGCTGGGAACATGAGCCCTCATTTTCCTATTCATTCAAACTCCAGTCCAGTTGTTAATGACCGTTGGGAGAAGGCTCCTCTGACGAATGAGGAGCTTAAGAAGGTCAAGCCATTGCTCGAGAAAATCCAGACTCTGAAGCAGCAAGGCCTGACTAGATTCAGGATCATCGCCAGTTTCCTTCACTATCGAATTCAACCTCTGAAGGCGAGGGAAAATTATGGCTTCGAGTACTCTGGAGCCGAGGACCCATCTCAGATGGTTCTAGCTCTAGAATTAACTGAAGAAGAGGTGTTGGAGCATCTCAAGAAGGTTCTAAAGGGGGTGACCATCGTCCCCCACATAGTCCTTGAATACCGTGCAGATCACCCGCCTCCCGCTGTAAGTTGCTTTTGTTTCTATTTCGCGAGTACTTTCTATCTTTGCTTCTTTTGCTTATCTTGTTGTTGTTGGTTGTTTGCAGGACTTGGGGCAGAATTTTGTCGATCTGATCCCTTCTAAGAGCAACCTAGTTGGGGCAGGGGTTGGTGATAACCCCACTGGATTGTCTTCAATTAGTAAGTCTCCAGTCGTCATAATTCTTGGTGTTTCCTCTAGAGCACTCGACCAATATGTTAAATATGTGTCACGCCCAGTTCCTTGAGCTCCTTGTTCCACCAGCAAGAGGGCATGGGAGGATGATGCTTCCACCAGCATGTCTGCTACCAAGAAGCTCCATCCTCTGAGTACTCGTCTAGGTACTCAAGTCATAAGTATCATGCTCCTAGGTGAGCGTATCAATGTTCCTTATTTTTCTTTGATTTTCATGTTCGTATCTTTACTCGATGCTTCTTTCTCTTTAGATGGCAGTGCAGTGAAGATTCTCGAGGATGAGGACGAGGATGATGATGCAGCCCTCGATACCCGTCGGTGAGTTGTTATGATGTCCTCCTTATGTTATCTTGTATTGGTCCGAGTTCTTCTTCTAATTTGTCTCGTCTTTGTTCCTTGTAGTAAACGAGGGTCGAGCCTGAGTTCTGCTAGTGCTCAGGCACTAATCACACCATCCTTGGTGTAGGGTGGTGATGATATTTTTGTCGCCATCATGCCCCCGCCGAAGTCGTTTGTTTGGCTTGGGAGCATCAATAAGTGAGCTTCGATTGGCTTGTTTGTCTTTTTATCTTTCTTGTTCATATTCTTATTGCAGAGTTCTTTATCATCTTGTAGGCTAGCACCGTCACCCTCCCCCAGTCCCCAATTGACTCCTTCTCAGTCGACTGGTGTGCCTCTGTGTATTGAGTCTCAGGACTCGGAGCATACGGTCAGCGAGGCGGTCGTAGGAGAGACGGGGGCTCCGGTTGATCGGGCCGTTGTGGAGTTGCCTTAGCCGGAGGTTACTGTGACCATGGTGGAGGACCCGACTACGGAGGTGGCTAGGACTTCTATTATTCAGGACACAGCTCTGGCCATGGTTTCCATGCCCCTGCGACTTCTTCCATCGCCCATGCCTCTAGTAGTCAACATTTGGAAGATGATGTGGTGCTGCAATTTGATGCCACCCACCATTTGTCCATGCTAACCACAGCCTGGGGGTGGCTTTTGACCAGAGCGACTTCTTTTGGAGAACAGCTCCAGGTTAGTGCTTCTTCTTTTTTTCATGTTTTCTGGTTGTCTAGCTTCTTTTGCTTCTTTTCTTACTATCTTCCTTTTCCTGTTGGAGAAGTCCTTCTCTCATGATCACTTAGCTTCTTTGGCTCGGGTGAGGTCGAGAAGAAGTTGACTTTCGAAGTGAGCAATCTGAAGATGGAGCTTGTCCTTTGTCAGGCTAAGCTCGAATCGGAGTGCCATGACAGTCAAACGGTTGAACAAGCCCTCCACGCCCAAGTCATCGAGGTGGGGAAGAGGAAGGATGAAGCCATGGCCGCTGTTCAGGAGGGTTCTGAGAAGGCTGAGATCCTGAAAAAAGAGTGTGATGGTAATCTGGGTTCTTTTGTGCTTAATTGCTTCTTAACTTCTAATTTTCTATTATGAGTTTGCCTGATTTCTTCTTATTGTCTTGACCAGCTCTGCGTAGAGATAAGCAGGAGCTCTCGGAGAACATTGAAGAAATGAAGATACTTGTCTGCAATAACCACAACATGGTTCAGGAGGTAATTACTCTGCTGAAGAAGAGCTTGCCCTTGTCAAGTTGATTAGGCATGGAGTTGACAGGGATCTTGTGCAGGTCCAAAAAACTATTGAGGATTTGAGTGGAAAACTGGTGACGACCACTAAGAACTAGAATGCCTTGTGGAAATCCTTTCGCTTGGTGGCCGACCTCCTCTGAACTTCGGTAGATGACGGTCAGTCTTGGGCTCAGTTTATCTCCCTGGTGCCAACTCATTTCCAAGAGTTCATGAAGAAGTGTGCCCAGCTCTGCCCCAAGAATGTCTTGGCTCAGGTCTAGGTTCTTGCTCCGGAGGTTCCTTTGTCAAACATTGCGGAGGAAGCTGAGAGCCAAGAGTACCTAGATGCCGTCGAAAGAGTGGAGCCCGAAGTTGATGAGTTAGCTGGGAAGATTGTTGAGAATCTAAATATCAACATTTCTTCTCCTGATGATGGCTTTTGACTTAGTTGTCATCAACTTTTGTACTCCAGCTTTTTGTAAAAAACAATGTACTCTACTGCCTTGTATGATGATTTTTTTATCTTTCAATGCAGCTTCCTTTTGATTTTATGCGTGGATTGTTTTGTCATGCCGTATAAGATTTGTGACTTGAGCTTTTGGCTTAGTAGCCTTATTGTTCTTCATCTGATGTTGGAAACAACCCAGGGCGAGGAGATCAAGTGTTGGCTTGTCAGCCTTCTTACTCTTGTCCAAGTCTGAAAAGGTCTGGGATAGGGCGAGCTTAAGCATCTTTTCAGCTCTTTTGCTCTCATTCGGATTGAATAACTTCGGGATAGGGCGAGTGCTATCTGGCTCTCATCTAGGCTATGAAAACAACCCAGGATAGGTTGAGTGTTGGCTTAGTGGCCTTTTACTCTCATCCAAGCCTAAAAAGACTTGGGATAGGGCGAGTTCAAGCATCTTTTTAGCTATTTTGCTCTCATCCGAGTTCAACAACTCTGGGATAGGGTGAGCGCTATTTAGCTCTCATTCAGGCCATGAAAACAACCTAGGATAGGTTGAGTGTTGTCTTATCAGCCTTCTTACTCTCATCCAAGCCTGAAAAGACTTGTGATAGGCGAGCTCAAGCATCTTTTCAGCTCTTTTGCTCTCAGCCGGGTTGAACAACTCTAGGACAGGGCGAATGCTAGCTGGCTCTCATCTATGCCATGAAAATAACCTAGGATATGTTGAGTGTTGACTTATCAGCCTTCTTACTCTCATCCAAGCCTAAAAAGACTTGGGATATACAAGTTTAAGCGTCTTTTTAGCTCTTTTGCTCTTATCCGGGTTGAACAACTCTGGGATAGGGCGAGCGCTAGCTGGCTCTCATCTAGGCTGTGAAAACAACCTAGGATAGGTCAAGTGTTGGCTTATCAACCTTCTTACTCTTATCCAATCCTGAAAAGACTTAGGATAGGCGAGCTCAAGCATCTTTTCAACTCTTTTGCTCTCATCTGGGTTGAACAACTCTGGGATAGGGCGAGCGCTATTTGGCTCTTATCCAGGCTATGGAAACAACTCAGGATAGGTTGAGTGTTGGCTTATCAACCTTCTTACTCTCATCCAAGCTTGAAAAGACTTGGGATAGGTGAGCTCAAACATCTTTTCAGCTATTTTTCTCTCATCTTAGTTGAACAATTCCGGGATAGGACGAGTACTATCTAGCTCTCATCTAGGCCATGAAAACAACCTAGAATAGGTCGAGTGTTGGCTTATCAGCCTTCTTACTCTCATCCAAGCCTGAAAAGACTTGGGATAGGCGAGCTCAAGTATCTTTTCAGCTCTTTTGCTCTTAGCCGGGTTGAACAACTCTGGGATAGGGCGAGCGCTAGCTGGCTCTCATCTAAGTCATGAAAACAACCTAGGATAGGTCGAGTGTTGACTTATCAGCCTTCTTACTCACATCAAAGCCTAAAAAGACTTGGGATATGCAAGCTTAAGCATCTTTTTAGCTTTTTTGCTCTCATCTGGGTTGAACAACTCTGGGATAGGGTGAGCGCTAGCTGGCTCTCATCTAGGCCATGAAAACAACCTAGGATAGGTCGAGTGTTGGCTTATCAGTCTTCTTACTCTCATCTGAGCCTGAAAAAACTTGGGATAGGCGAGCTCAAGCATCTTTTTAGCTCTTTTGCTCTCATCCAGGTTGAACAACTTTAGAATAGGGCATGCGCTATCTGGCTCTCATCCAGGCCGTGGAAACAACCTAGGATAGGTCGAATGTTGGCTTATCAGCCTTCTTACTCTCATCTAAGCCTGAAAAGACTTGGGATAAGCGAGATCAAGCATCTCTTCAGCTCTTTTGCTCTCATCTAGGTTGAACAACTCCGAGCACTAGCTGGCTCTCATCCAGGCCACGGAAACAACCTAGGATAGGTTGAGTGTTGGCTTATTAGCCTTCTTACTTTCATCCAAGCCTCATAAGACTTAGGATAGGTGAGCTCAAGCATCTTTTCAGCTCTTTTACTCTCATCTAGGTTGAAAAAATCTGTGATGGATTTTGCAGATCTTAGTAAGGCAAACGTTGACGAGGAAAATTGTCTTTATTTCTTTGATCAGGAATTTTGATTACATAAGGTTTTCTTACTACATAAAATCTATCTTGTGCTCTTTAGACATAGAATTTTCTTAGTTGGTTGATGTGCCATGAATTTCTAACTTGTATCTCGTCCTCGGTCATTATCTCATATGTTCCTGATCTGGTGACATTGGTAATGATAAAAGGGCCTTCCCATGGGCTGAGTAGTTTGTGACATCCACCTGCCTTTTGTATTCTTCGAAGTACCAAATCTCCGATTGGACAGAGCAAGGTTGGGTACTTTCGTTGTAGTGGCGTCTTAAACCTTGAAGATAACGAGCAGATTATAGAGTTGCATTGACTTTGACTTCTTCTGTGCTATCTAGCTCTAGTCTTTGGGTATGTTCGGCTTCTCCTTCTTCGTATTGCTTAATCTTTGGTGATGTCCAAATCAAGTCGGCTGGTAACTGTTGACGGTAGTTATCATCCATCATAAACCGTCAACGTTGTGTATAGAAATGGTCACCAATAGAAACTTAGGGGTTATTACTGACAATTTCCACAAGTTTTGGTGAATTATTATTTTCAATAATGATATTCTAGAAAGAATAAAAATGAGGATTGAATTGTCAAAAAGGCATGAAACTTAACTGCGATGAAATATGCACCAGAAGACTCCAGAAGACACCCGAAGGCACATGACCGAAGTGGAGGACCAACAGCTGCCAGGTGGGGCCAGTCGGCCCCACCACCATGCCGACCGGCACCTCCCTGTGGGATTCTTTCACACCCTTCTAGAGTATTCCTCCACCGCCTCTTAGGATGCATCTCCGCCGTACGTAAAGTCAGTTTGATCTAAGGGCTGACGGTTCTTCCTCAGGACTATAAATACTGGCTCTGACCCCCCTGAAGCACCTGATCATAAGTCAAGAGTAGTTCAAATATTATGATTTTTAGAGATTAGATAGAGAGAGCTCTAGTTCTTCAATTTCTTAGTATAGGCTTTCTAGCAAGGTTCAAGTAGAGTTAGGCGATTGCTCAGGATTCTGGATCTTTTCGTCTAGAGATTGGTAATTTGCCTTTGTATCTCATTTAAGACTTTGTTCTATTTCAATAATATGTTTCTCTTTATTATGTTCTTAGTTTGCTCTAGTTATATATTGGATATAGTATTATTTGATGTTTTGCATTTGCATATGTTCGTAGAGTACCTAATTTAGTTCGTGGAAGAATTAGATAGCTTTGATTATGTAAGCGTGGTGCTTAGATATGAAATTCCCTGCAAATGCTGACTATGTGCTGGGATGTGTGGTAGATCGCTAAGGTGACAACTTGGTTGAGTCTTTTGTAGTCCATCCCCCGTATATAGATGACATGGTAGAGCTCGGCCTCGGAGGAGAAGAAGATTCTGTTTCCAATTCTCCCTAGTAGATGTTCCTTATAATTTTGCTTTGATTCAGTTTTACTAATAGATGAAGATATATATGTTAGAGTGAGCAGCAAGACTTAGTGTTTAGGAATAACTTAGGAATTCTTTACCCTAACAGAATCTTGAGATTAGTCATACTACTTTTAGTGAGTCTCTATTTTCTATCTCTAGAATAGCATTATCATGCTACATTCATTTATCATTTATTTATCTTTTACTTGACTTACCCCTGCTAAAGCATAATAGTGGTTAGTTTATCATAGGTCTGCATATTTATTTAGTCATATAAACATTTGCCTCATGGTCCTTCCTTTGGGATTAAAATAAATAACGATACTCAAAATACTCTGGGTAGAATGCTACAATAGGTGATTTATCTGTGCACTTGCGGATACTTATGTTTAATATTATTTAGAGTTTTCAAGTGTAGTTACAATTACCAGCGTTTTGAGCATCGTGCTAGGGATGACAACTTATTACAAGCATTCTTGGCGCCATTGCCGGGGAAGGAAGAGTAATATGGCAATAGAAATAAATACTTATAGATAAACCATAACCTTTGGTTTAGCAGGCTTACCCTTGTTTGTTTTTGTTTATGTATTTTATGTAGGGTAAGTGCAGGACTGGTCGTGATCCATAATTCTTTATCAATCAGAATCAACCAAATTGAGAAGAAGCTTAACATCAGTTTTTGAGAGCCATTGCTCAGAAGATTCTGCGTGAATTCTCTGCTCCAAGCACCGAGAACATTCGCGTTGGTCCAACACTCGACACCAATGATCATGAATTTGAGCTCAAGCCAAGCCTCATCAATATGGTGCAAGCTAATACATTTAGTGGAAAGGCATATGAAGATGCTAGTGCTCATTTTGTAGAATGTTCTAGAGATTTGTAACACTGTCATCATTAAGAACATTGCTCAAGATATCATACTTGTTCATTTGTTTCCGTTCTCACTGGAGGGAACAACGAAGCAATGGTTCTGCACCAACAAAGATCAAATTAATACATGGGCAAGATGTTTCAAAGCTTTCCTAGAAAAGTTTTTCCCGGTAGGCAAGACCACTGCCTTAAGAGGAAAGATTGTAGATTTCTGTCAGCACAAAGGTGAACCTATTCTGGAAGCATGGGAGCGTTTCCAAGAATATATCTCAGATTGTTCTCATCATGGAATGGAAGAATGGTTGCTCATGCAAATGTTCTATCATGGATTAATTTAGAAATCACGTGAACAACTTGATGCCACTGCTGGAGGATCATTTATGTCTCTCACTCTTGGAAAAGCGGAAGTACTTATGGAGAAGATAGAATCAAATCTGAACTGGACATCATGTAATACTCAATCATGCCATAAGACTAAAGAAGTCCAAAAGAAGTATTTGCATTGTCAACCAAGATGGATGTACTATTGAACTGGCTAGAACAGCGAGACAATTACAAGAGAGATCGTCAAGCCATTCAAGATGCATTTAATGCTCAGAATAGATGTGGAGAATATTTAGGAGTTGAATTTGTAGAGTCACTAGAAGATATCAATACCATCATTAATAACTCCACTCCACAACAACAGAAGCAAGGATGGAGTCAACCTCTGTCCACCAACCAAGGTAAGTAAGAAGGTAATAATTATTATAATTCTTTCAAGTTTAAACAACCATCCTTGAGAGATCTAATCTTAGAACAAGTTAGAATTAATGACAACATTGCTAAAAGGCTTGCTTGTAATAATAAGATCTTAGAAAGTATAAGTGCTAAATTGAATAGTTTTTCTTTTGCTGTTAAAGAACAAATGATTTTCAATAAAAAGGTAGAATTGCAATTAGCCCAGTTACCTTCTACTCTGCCTGTTGTCACTAACCTTGAGAAGGTCAATGCTATAACCACAAGAGGTGGCAAGTCTACTCGTGATCCACCATACCCAAAAGGGATAGGTAAGACACTGGTGGCAGTGCAGGTAGAAGCAGGGAAGGAAGACAATGAGCTTTTACCACAAGAACATGAATTATAGCAAGATTTTCGTGACACCACTCTCCTACCATTTCTACGCAGAAATAGAAAGACTAAAATGGATGAGTAGTTTGGTAAGTTTGTAGTGGTAATTCAAAAATTATATATCAATATTCCATTGTTAGATGCCATCCATGTGCCTACATACACAAAGTATCTTCGAGACATCCTCAACAACAAAAGACCTTTGCCCTCTATTGAAGTGATCAAACTAACGGAGGAGTGTAGTGCGGCCATCTTCAATACATCACTTATCAAGAAGAAGGATCCAAGATGCCCCACTATTGATTATTCAATCAGAAGCTAGAATTTTGAGAATGCATTATGTGATCTTAGAGCAAGCGTCAGTGTCATGCCCAAGAAGGTTTTCGACAAGCTCAACTACTCTACGCTAACACCAACTTTAATGTGTCTAGAACTAGCTGACCAGTCGGTCCACTACCCTACAGAAATTGCTAAGAATATTCTGACCATTCTTGAGTACCACTGTAACATCCCAGTTTTTTCGGAAACCCAAAAATCGCAACTGAACATTTTTTTTCGCAAACAGACCCATGAATGGTGACTGTCATATAGGAAAAACAACCATGTAGTTGCACCAGTAGCACCCACTTAGTGTTTAGCATTGCATTTAATTAAATACTTGTGAGTTGTTTCTTATTTGATTTTATGTATTGCTAATAAAATTGACCATTAGTTAAAAGCAAACATATTAAACATGCTTTAAGAAATTGATCGTGTAATTAATTAATTAGCCCTAGGCCTAATCTGGGTTTAGCAGAGGGGCCATTTTGGCCTGGAACCGCCAACCAGGCCAGCAGCCAACCTGGCCTGCTCCGACCCCAGGCTGGCCAGCCCATCAGCGGACCGGGCCGCGATCGCAGTAGAGGCCCAGCTCGCCAAGGCTCGCGCGCGCATGGGCCGGCCTAGCTTCCCGGCCCAACACGCACGCCCCCCCCAGCCCGCCGATGCACCGCTTTCTTTTTTTTCACCGCAGCGACTGACCAGTGGCCCCCGGATGTCATCCCTTCCCCAGCCTTTCCCCATCCTCTGCTTTACCGGGCGCAGCCGCAAGCCGAGCTCGGCGCGGGAAGAAGAGCGAGGCCGCGCCACGACCGTCGATCACCGAGGGCCGCCTAGCATAGAGGCACGATCGCGTGCCACGCCCACGATCCGAGCTGCAGCCGCCCCGCTCCATTTCAAATTGGCCGCGCCGTGACGTCCCCGCCAAGGCCCACGGCCGTGACGCCATGGGAGCCGAGGTGCCCCGCTTTTTCCCTTTTGACCGGCCAATCCCGCGCGAGGAGCGCCACCGTGCCACGACAAACCCCGAAAACCCTAGCCGGAGCCCCCCGATCGCTGTCCACGTGTCTCCCCACGCGCCCTTCCACCGCCGATCGAGAATCGCCGCCGCCCGAGCCGTCTCGCCTATAAAAGGGGCACCTTGGATGCCCTGCCCCTCCTCATCCACCTGCCGCTGCCTCTAGGAGGCAGACCACGCCCTTCACCAAGCACCGTAGGGAGAAAGAGGGGGGGACGCGAGGACCGGACGGGGGAGGGAGGACCTCGCCGGCGCGGGAGACGACGACCCGAACGGCTACACCGACGCAGCCGCTCTGCACGGCACCGCACCACCCCGACGCTGCATCAGCTCGCCACCGCACCGCCATCCTATCTTCGCCGACCCCACGGTGAGCCCTCGCCATCCCGCCCGACCTATGCCTTGCTACGTCCGAGGGCACCACCGGCACCGTCGCCGCGCGCGTGGCCGGGGAAGGTGCGAACCGACCCCCTTTCCATTCCATGCGCCTAGCACACACACGCGCACCCGCACGAGCCTCCCCTGGGGTAGCACCAAGCCGTAGAAGTCAGGAACGCGGCCGCGGGCGCCACCTGCAGAGCACGCCCGCCATGGCCAGAGCACGGCCATGGCGACTGCGTTCTAGCTCTCTGGAATGGCTAGAGAGGGAGGGAGGGGTGCTGTCGGTTTCGCCTTGGCGAGGGACATGTGCCGCGCGGATAGATGGGGGAAAAGAGAGGCCGGGGAGCCGCGGCATGATCCAGCCCGCCGGAGGCGGCGTCCGCTGGGCACGGCCGTGGCACGCCCATTCTAGGGGAAACCGGCCGCCATCAGTAGGGGAAAGAGGGGGGATGGAGTCCGCGGCGCTCTAGCGGTCCTAGCCAACTCGTCTCCCCCATCACCGGACCACCGAGCCACACTTCCCGGCGGACCTGTCGCCGGCGGTCACCATGCGGATGAGAAGAGAAAGGTGGGAGGGAGAAGCAGTTTGGGACTCAGGTGCACCCGGTCCACCTGGACCAGGGAGTAGGGGGAGGAACGGTGGGGCGAGTCCACCGTGAGCCAAGTCGTTGGCTCAGGTACTACCTCTGCCTTGTCCACCATGCACCGGCCGCTCGTGGACCCAAGCCCGTTGGAGGCCCTGACCGCCACGTGTGTAGGCTCTCACAGTGACACGTGTCCGGGCCGGGCGGCCCAACCCGGCCCATGTCCAGCCCATCCAGGCCCGATCCAGGCCCGGTCAGCATTGACCGTTGACTGGTCAACGTCGACCGTTGACCAGGGTCCCGCCTGTCAGACTCACTGTGCACCGCAACCAATCACAGGCCGCCACGTGTCACCTCTAAATAAATCTCCCTGTTTTTATTTTCAGAAATTATTTCAACCTTCAAAAATTCATAACTAATTAACCGTAGCTCAGAAAAATGCCAAACCAGAGTCCAAATTTTTCTAAAAAAGAGCTCTACGTCGTAGGCCTATGCTTGAGTGTATTTGGATCTTTTGATTTTCAGTTGCTTCTTTGTGCATCTCTATATGAGCCGCTAACACGGCTATATGTTACGTTTAGCAGACCCGGAGGAGCCACCGACTGAGGAGTTCGACCCCGACTACACCGACGACTTGGGTGACGACCTGCCAGGTGCCACGCCCCACCCATTCGTAGAACCTATTACGCATTGCAAATACCTGGAAATGCTAGTGCTTTACTTATTGCAATATTTTACAACTGTTAGGATGCATGGTAGTTTACTGCTTTCTGAGCCACTTACCTTGTTGCAACCTCACACCTGCTCTCCCTGCTGTTAGGCTAGACACTGCTTTTACTTGTTATTTCTGCTTTACTCTTACTCGCATTATATCTGTGATGTGATGCTGGTGAGTGAGAGGCGTTAAGAGATAAGGCACGGGGTGCCGTAAACTTGCTAATAACCTGGTAATGAACTTGGGGAGATCTTGGCGTGAGTTTTGGGTGCGTGTGGTGAGGGTCGAGTCGACCGAGCAGGATCTACGACGAGTCGGAAGGACGAGTCTTGCCGGAGGATGCGACCTGGGCGTTCGCCATGTGAAGAGCCTGTGGCGGGTACATGTGGTAGGGAGAGGTCCCGGGGTGGAGTGTCTTCGTGGGATGAAGCCCCGGGATGGGAGGTGCTGTGATGGCACGGGGTGCCGGGTGTCCGTTGAGCGGAAAACGGTTTCCCCTTGTGAAGATATCCTGCTTAGTCACCCTAAGGACTGTTACGTCGGTGGACCGGGTCTTAGGAATCCTTGCACACCCACTCGCTTCTGTGGGGAGGAGACGGACGTTCGACCTGCTAGTGCGGTGCCACTACTATTGAGAGGTTAGCGGATAGTGTAGGGAGATACGGGCACGAGGACCCACACCCTCCTAAGACAGCGTAGTACCCAGGGGCCAAGTACTACGTCTCACAGTCTCAGCGTGTCGGTGGTACTCCGACACGGCCCTAGTTCTGAGTGATAGGGTGGTACCGTTTCTAGTCGGAAGGCGGCCCGGAATCAGCTTAGATGAGGCATCGTCGAGGATAGCTATCTTGTGGGATGTGTAAACCTCTGCAGAGTTTCTGGTTGATCGATCGATACATATGCCGACCTGTCGGCTATGGACCTTTCCTAAGTACAGCTTCACTTGACTAGTGAGAGGAGTCTTTCTACCTTCCCTGGGTTTCGGTGTGTGATCCGGCCTTGGCCGTTGAGACATGGACGAGAGGGAGTTGTCCATGTCGATAAGAGGGTGAGCTGGGATGTGATGTGGAGATGTGTGTTGGGATGGGACACCGTGTGTGAATGACTGGGGTTAAAATTTGTTGAACTTTTAAAATATTGATTACTCGCATAGGAAACCACAGCCAAAGATAGGTTTCTCTTCTCAACCCCCAATTGCATCCATTTCCACAAAGCAAATGCATCATAGGGTGGGCGATGCGTGGCCAGTACCAAGTGTACTGATAGATTCTTGGCAGGCTCGGAGCCCGAGTTCGACGAGGAGGACGACTGGGAGGAGTAAGGGGTTCGCCCTGCGCTCAAGCTTGGTGCGAGAAGTCCTAGTTTCCGCTGCTATCTTCGAGAAGCTGTTCCGGATGCTGTGTGTGAGCATGTTCCGCCCTGCGTGGCGATGATAATAATCAATGTAAACCTTCTATTTGTACTCTGATATTCATGTATGACTCTGTTATTCGACTGAGATTTGGGTAATGGCATGAACTTGTTCATCTATTACACGTCGAATCTGTGGCATTCCCTTCGCGGAATGCAGGATCGTTTCAGTTGGTACCAGAGCCATGCTTGACCCTAGGACGAACCCTTAGGATTGGCCGATAGAAATAGGTACGAATCTAAACACCTTCGGTTATATTACCGACCATGCTGCATTTTCTTGCATGGCTCACCTCATTTCACACGTCTTACCACCAATATTGCTTGCTTTCTTACCTATCATCGCTCTCCATCGCCCGACTCCACTTCACTCCAGGCTACCTTCCTCTACTTCGCTTCGCTTCACCCTGAGTTACTTGGCTCTCATAGTTGGATTTCCTATGTGGTACCTCTACCTTGCCCTATCTTATCGCGTTGCGACTCAGACTTACTCAGTTATACCTGGTTACCTTATGAGGAATAACCTGCTAACTCCGTTTTTGCGGTTGTTTTGCAGATGGCTCCACTTGTTGAGCTTGCTGTTGACGCACGAGACTATCGTGGGTTCGCCACGATCCTGTACGGGGTGCTGGACTCGCTGGGCGTCCCCACTGAGAGGATCACGTGCGTGTGTCGAGGTGAGGCTGGACCAGACGGGCTTCTTCAGGGCCACGTCGTCGTCCACCTCTGGATCCCTGCCAGTGCGTACGTACCCGTGCTTCACGCCTTCGAGGAGGTGGCTGTGGAGACTTCTGTCACTGCCTGCGTGCAGTCCGTTTCGCGCACGGCTCTCCGTAGCGTGATGCGTGACGCGTGTGACTACCTCTAGACTGGGCCCTACCGTCTGCTGCCCCATGCCCTCAACCTCAACCAGGTCATGGTGCCACAAGATGCTGCTACTGATTGCACTACGCGTGTCGAGGTTGACCCCTGTCTGAGTGTCTCCGCGCAGTACATCCTTGCCCAGGACAGCTACATCATGGAGGTGGAGTCACAGAATCGCAGCCTTCGAGACTTTCAGTTCCAGCGCGACGACATCTTAGCTCAGGAAGAGTGGAAGCGTGAGTTGGTAATTCGTGACCTCGAGATGGAGCGCAAGAACTCCCGCAAGATGGAGGTCCTCCACGAGTCTCGTGAGAGGATACTCAAGGCAGAGATTGCCGAGCTTAGGGACAAGGTGCTGGAACACGAGCTCCGCAACGACTACCTGTCCTCCCAGCTGCTGGAGTACGAGGATCGCATCGAGCGCCAGAGGCGTATCTTAAAGGAGCTTCAGGAGAAGGAGAAGAGGCGTGCCCTCGCCAGGTGTGGCCTGCAGGATCACTGCAATGCGCTGGAAGATGAGGCAGAGAAAGTTGCCGTTGCTTCCACCTACAATGAGCACCACCTTACCCACTACGTCAAGTGCACCGAGTTCCTCCAAGACAAGGTGAACCGTCTTCGTCAGGCCTGGGTCATCGCTGATGCTAAGCGTGTCCAGGAGATCGAGATGATACAGGACCCCCTCCCGCCTGGGACGCGCAGGAAGCCACGCAGACAGACCTTCCACGTTGAGTCCACTAAGCTCAACCTGGCAGCATGTTCGTCTGCGGACTACCCTCAGGTTCCACGGACTGAGATGCTGGAGCGCGCTCTTGCCCGCGTGGCGAGGATCCACCACACCGACGACGAGCTCCGTGCCATGGACCGTACTTCCGAGGCTTCCGCTTCTACCGATGGACTGTCTTCACCACCCGTCACCTTCGGACAGGAGTAGTCACCCTCTCGTGATCATGTAGTAATGTAGTAGTAACCTTGATGAGCCCTGCGTGGCCATGAGACATGACTCATCCCTCAGAATAGATTAGCTTGTCCACTTTTGAGCTGCCTACGAGTAGCACGATTCCCGCGAGTCTGCCAAGTGTAGCTACTGGAGACATCGCTTTGTAATAAAACCATGTATTGACTATTGGATCTTATTGCATCTTATGGTTCTTATCGTTTTCTTGTATTGAGTGTTGGATAGCAATCTTTTTAGCTTATGATCAAATTATGTAACCACTTTTTAAACCATTGATTTTTCTGTTTGACCTAACCATGCAGCGAGATGTCTTGCCGCCGCTCCGCTCGTCTGAACAACCGCTCACCTTCCCCGGCGCTCATGGGCCGTGGACGTGGCCGTGGCCGTGGAGGTGGCCACGGAGCTCCCTTCGCCATCTTCGCTGCCATGGGGGAACCTGTTCCAGTGGAACCCGCTGGCGAGGCAGGGGCCGCTCAGCCTGGGGGTGGGGCTGGAGCCGCCCAGCCGGGGGAGGAGAATGACGCGCTTGGCGGAGATGCACCGCCGCCGCCACCACCCCAGCTGGCAGAGGTGATGGACCGCCAGACCCGTCTTCTGGAGACTCTGGCTGAGGGAATCCTACACCGCCACGGAGGACAGCCGAATGACTTCCAGAGGAAGTTGGAGGGTTTCCTCAAGCTGAGGCCCCCTACCTTCGACTACGCTGACGATGACCCCATCGCCGCTGAGGATTGGCTGCGGGAGATCGAGAAGAAGCTGGACCTCACTACCTGCACTGATGAGGAGTGTGTGGGAGTTGCCGCTCACCAGCTCACTGGCGCTACACGCGCATGGTGGGATGGCTACTGTGATGCCCACGATGACCCCGGGAGCATCTCCTGGGACGAGTTCACTGAGGCCTTCCGCGAGCACCACGTGCCCGAGGGAGTCATGGATGCCAAAGTGGAAGAGTTTCGCAACTTCACCCAAGGGACTCTAAAGGTGCAGGAGTACACCACCCGCTTCATTCGCATGATGCGGTACGCTCCTGAGGAGACCAGCACCGACAAGAAGAAGATGTACCACTACAAGAAGGGGCTGAACTCGCGCCTCAAGATCGCCCTCTCGGGTCATGAGTGCCGTACCCTCCGGCAGATGATCAACAAGGTGCTAGAAATGGAGAGGGATCGCCTGGAGGCTGATGCTCAGAGGGAGCGCAAGGAGAAGAGGCGTCGGGGCGAGGGTTCCTCTCGCACCCCGGCCCAGAGGCAGCGTGGTTCTGCTCCGCCGCAGTTCCGCTCTCGCGTTGCCCAGGGAGCTGCTCCGAGTCGTGCTGGTGGTACCTACTCCGCCAACTACCACCGCCCCGCTTAGGGCCGCCCTACTCAGAGCCCGAGCCCAAGTACGTGGAAGGCACCTGCGCCCACCTCTGCAGGCAGTGTGCCCTTCGCGTGCTTCACCTGTGGCCAGCCGGGTCACAAGTCTGCGGTCTGTCCATAGAAGGCAACACCTGTGCAGACCCCTGCGAGGCAGGCACCGACCCCGGTGGCGCCACGCAAGCCCGCCGTGGGAGCCACCCGCGGCCGCCTCACCCACCTGACCGCGGAGGATGCTCAGGATGCCCCCGACGCGGTGTACGGTACGTTTTTGGTACAGGGAGTTTTGGCATCAGTTCTCTTTGACTCTGGTGCTACATGTTCTTATATATCATCTAAGTTTGCACGAGAGCATCTCATACCTGTTACACCGCGGAGTGTACCCATAGACACCATATCCCCCTTAGGTACCACCAGATCCACCAGAATCTGTAAAGGAGTGAGTATCACTATAGAATGTTGCCCCTTTCTAGCCGATCTCACCTTACTTCCGTCTGAAGGTCTGGATGTTATCTTGGGTATGGATTGGTTGACCCTGCACAAGGGAGTAATATCTTGCTCACCCAGATATGTGGAGATTACACACCCGAGTGGCCGAGTAATCAGATGTGAGCCGCACCACAAAAGGACGGAGGCCTTGATGAGTGCCCTGGAGGCCAAAGCAGTTGAGGAGGTGCCCGTCGTGTGCGAGTACCCTGATGTGTTCCCCGAGGAGTTACCGGGTATGCCACCTGATCGGGATGTTGAGTTTGTGATTGACTTGCTGCCTGGTACCGGACCCATTGCTAAGAGGCCCTACCGCATGTCAGTCGATGAGCTGGAGGAGCTTAAGAAACAGCTCAGGGAGTTGTCTGACAAGGGGTACATCTGACCCAGTGCTTCACCCTGGGGCTCCCCTGTTTTGTTTGTGAAGAAGAAGGATGGCTCCATGAGGATGTGCATTGACTATCGGAATTTGAATGCCGTGACAGTCAAGAACAAGTATCCTCTGCCAAGGATAGATGACCTCCTAGATCAGTTGAAGGATGCCAAGTTCTTTTCCAAGATTGACCTTAGATCTGGGTATCATCAGATGAAGATCAAACCAGAGGATATCCCTAAGACAGCTTTTGTCACTAGGTACGGGCAGTACGAGTTCACCGTTGTGTCCTTCGGTCTCACCAATGCTCCGGCCTATTTTATGAACATGATGAACAAGGTGTTCATGGACGAATTAGACAAGTTCGTGGTGGTGTTTATTGATGACATCCTTGTCTATTCATCCACCGTCGAAGAGCATGAGCAACACTTGAGAGTGGTTCTGGAGAAGTTGAGGCAGAACCAGTTGTATGCTAAATTTAGCAAGTGCGAGTTCTGGCTCGAAGAGGTCGCCTTTCTCGGCCATGTCCTCACAGCCGAGGGTGTTGCCGTTGACCCCGCTAAAATTGAGGCCGTGAAAGAGTGGGAGCAACCCCGCAACCCGACAGACATCCGCAGTTTCCTTGGGTTAGCTGGTTACTACCGCAGATTCATCGAGAACTTCTCTAAGATAGCCAAGCCCATGACCAATCTCCTGAAGAAGACCAATGAGTTCGAGTGGACACCCGAGTGTGAGCTCAGTTTCCAGACTCTGAAACAGAAGCTCACCACCACTCCTGTTCTTGCCTTGCCTGATATCCGGCAGGACTTCGTGGTCTACTGTGATGCATCCAGACAGGGACTCGGTTGCGTTCTGATGCAGAACGGGAAAGTCATTGCCTATGCATCCCACCAATTAAAGGACCATGAACAGCGTTACCCAATGCATGATCTTGAGCTAGCTGCTGTGGTGCACGCTCTGAAGATTTGGAGACACTACTTGATTGGGAACAAATGCGACATCTATACCGATCATAAAAGCCTCAAGTACTTTTTCACTCAAGAGGATCTGAATATGAGACAACGTCGATGGCTGGAGTTGATCAAGGACTACGACCTAGAAATTCACTATCATCCGGGAAAAGCCAACGTAGTTGCTGATGCCTTGAGTCGTAAGAGCTTTTGCCACAATCTATTCATGGAAGTCTTGCCATCCGAGCTGCGTCAGGAGATGGACGAAATCCGCCTCGAGATCATACCCAAGGGCATGTTGAACGAGATGCGAGTGCAATATGGCATAATGGGCCGTATTCGTAAGGCCCAAAAGAAATGCCCGGAGATCTCGCAGCTTCGTGAGTGGATGGAAGCTGGTAGGTACCCTGAGTTCCGAGTAGATGAACGGGGAGTGTGTTGGTGCAACGACAGAATCTGTGTACCGTCTGATAAGGCCATCCGTAAGGAGATCCTGACAGAAGCACATGACTCTAAGTATTGTATCCATCCTGGCAGTACAAAGATGTATGCTGACATGAGGAAAATGTTCTGGTGGAAGGACATGAAGAAGGATATCGCAGGTCATGTAGCCAGATGTGACATATGCAACAGGGTTAAGGCTGAACACCAGAGACCAACTGGTCTGTTGAAGCCACTAGATGTACCCGTGTGGAAGTGGGAATGCATATCTATGGACTTTATCGTGGGATTGCCTCGATCCCCGAAAGGGCACGACTCCATTTGGGTTATAGTAGACAGGTTGACCAAGGTTGCTCACTTTGTACCCGTCAAGGTTGACTACCGTGTAGAGAAGTTGGCAGATCTCTATATTGAGCACGTCCTTCGACTACATGGAGCGCCTGTTAGCATCATATCCGATAGAGGGGCACAGTGGACGTCTAGATTCTGGCAGAGCTTGCACAAGTCGATTGGCACTCGCCTTGACTATAGCACCGCTTATCACCCTCAGACAGATGGGCAAACAGAGAGAGTGAATCAGATTCTCGAGGACATGCTACGAGCTTGCGTACTAAAGTATGGGTCAGATTGGGAGAAAAGCTTACCGCATGCAGAGTTCTCGTACAACAACAGTCATCAGGCTAGTCTGCAGATGTCACCATTTGAGGCCCTGTACGGGAGGAAATGCAGAACTCCGTTGATGTGGTCCGAGGTGGGTGAGCGAATGTTCTTTGGCCCTGCTAAGATCAAGGAGGCCGAGGAGGGGGTAGCTCAAGTGAGAGAAAATTTGAGGATTGCCCAAAGCCGACAAAAGAGCTATGCAGATAATCGTCGGAGAGACCTCGAGTTTCAGGTAGGAGACCATGTCTATCTCAAGGTCTCGCCTCTCCGCGGCACCTTCCGGTTCCATGTGAAAGGGAAGCTAGCCCCGCGTTACGTTGGTCCCTACCGTATCTGCAAAAGAATTGGGAAGCTAGCGTACAAGCTCGAGTTGCCCGAGGATCTAGCAGGTATACATCCCGTGTTCCATGTGTCACAGCTCCGCAAGTGTCTAAAGTTACCAGAGGAACAGGTTCACACAGACGCGCTGGATATTCAGGATACGCTTGAGTACCGAGAGTACCCAGTTCAGATTCTTGACAGAGCCACCAAGGACACCCGCAGCACTACGATACCAATGTGCAAAGTTTTGTGGAGCAATCACACTGAGAGAGAGGCAACATGGGAGAAAGAGTCAGAGTTACGGATCCGTTACCCCTACTTGTTCAAAAGGTATGTCACGATTTAAATCTCAGGACGAGATTCCAATGAGGTGGGGAGTCTGTAACATCCCAGTTTTTTCGGAAACCCAAAAATCGCAACTGAAATTTTTTTTCGCAAACAGACCCATGAATGGTGACTGTCATATAGGAAAAACAACCATGTAGTTGCACCAGTAGCACCCACTTAGTGTTTAGCATTGCATTTAATTAAATACTTGTGAGTTGTTTCTTATTTGATTTTATGTATTGCTAATAAAATTGACCATTAGTTAAAAGCAAACATATTAAACATGCTTTAAGAAATTGATCGTGTAATTAATTAATTAGCCCTAGGCCTAATCTGGGTTTAGCAGAGGGGCCATTTTGGCCTGGAACCGCCAACCAGGCCAGCAGCCAACCTGGCCTGCTCCGACCCCAGGCTGGCCAGCCCATCAGCGGACCGGGCCGCGATCGCAGTAGAGGCCCAGCTCGCCAAGGCTCGCGCGCGCATGGGCCGGCCTAGCTTCCCGGCCCAACACGCACGCCCCCCAGCCCGCCGATGCACTGCTTTCTTTTTTTTCACCGCTGCGACTGACCAGTGGCCCCCGGATGTCATCCCTTCCCCAGCCTTTCCCCATCCTCTGCTTTACCGGGCGCAGCCGCAAGCTGAGCTCGGCGCGGGAAGAAGAGCGAGGCCGCGCCACGACCGTCGATCACCGAGGGCCGCCTAGCATAGAGGCACGATCGCGTGCCACGCCCACGATCCGAGCTGCAGCCGCCCTGCTCCATTTCAAATTGGCCGCGCCGTGACGTCCCCGCCAAGGCCCACGGCCGTGACGCCATGGGAGCCGAGGTGCCCCGCTTTTTCCCTTTTGACCGGCCAATCCCGCGCGAGGAGCGCCACCGTGCCACGACAAACCCCGGAAACCCTAGCCGGAGCCCCCCGATCGCTGTCCACGTGTCTCCCCACGCGCCCTTCCACCACCGATCGAGAATCGCCGTCGCCCGAGCCGTCTCGCCTATAAAAGGGGCACCTTGGATGCCCTGCCCCTCCTCATCCACCTGCCGCTGCCTCTAGGAGGCAGACCACGCCCTTCACCAAGCACCGTAGGGAGAAAGAGGGGGGGACGCGAGGACCGGACGGGGGAGGGAGGACCTCGCCGGCGCGGGAGACGACGACCCGAACGGCTACACTGACGCAGCCGCTCTGCACGGCACCGCACCGCCCCGACGCTGCATCAGCTCGCCACCGCACCGCCATCCTATCTTCGCCGACCCCACGGTGAGCCCTCGCCATCCCGCCCGACCTATGCCTTGCTACGTCCGAGGGTGCCACCGGCACCGTCGCCGCGCGTGTGGCCGGGGAAGGTGCGAACCGACCCCCTTTCCATTCCATGCGCCTAGCACACACACGCGCACCCGCACGAGCCTCCCCTGGGGTAGCACCAAGCCGTAGAAGTCAGGAACGCGGCCGCGGGCGCCACCTGCAGAGCACGCCCGCCATGGCCAGAGCACGGCCATGGCGAGTGCGTTCTAGCTCTCTGGAATGGCTAGAGAGGGAGGGAGGGGTGCTGTCGGTTTCGCCTTGGCGAGGGACATGTGCCGCGCGGATAGATGGGGGAAAAGAGAGGCCGGGGAGCCGCGGCATGATCCAGCCCGCCGGAGGCGGCGTCCGCCGGGCACGGCCGTGGCGCGCCCGTTCTAGGGGAAACCGGCCGCCATCAGTAGGGGAAAGAGTGGGGATGGAGTCCGCGGCGCTCTAGCGGTCCTAGCCAACTCGTCTCCCCCATCACCGGACCACCGAGCCACACTTCCCGGCAGACCTGTCGCCGGCGGTCACCATGCGGATGAGAAGAGAAAGGTGGGAGGGAGAAGCAGTTTGGGACTCAGGTGCACCCGGTCCACCTGGACCAGGGAGTAGGGGGAGGAACGGTGGGGCGAGTCCACCGTGAGCCAAGTCGTTGGCTCAGGTACTACCTCTGCCTTGTCCACCATGCACCGGCCGCTCGTGGACCCAAGCCCGTTGGAGGCCCTGACCGCCACGTGTGTAGGCTCTCACAGTGACACGTGTCCGGGCCGGGCGGCCCAACCCGGCCCATGTCCAGCCCATCCAGGCCCGATCCAGGCCCGGTCAGCATTGACCGTTGACTGGTCAACGTCGACCGTTGACCAGGGTCCCGCCTGTCGGACTCACTGTGCACCGCAACCAATCACAGGCCGCCACATGTCACCTCTAAATAAATCTCCCTGTTTTTATTTTCAGAAATTATTTCAACCTTCAAAAATTCATAACTAATTAACCGTAGCTCAGAAAAATGCCAAACCAGAGTCCAAATTTTTCTAAAAAAGAGCTCTACGTCATAGGCCTATGCTTGAGTGTATTTGGATCTTTTGATTTTCAGTTGCTTCTTTGTGCATCTCTATATGAGCCGCTAACACGGCTATATGTTACGTTTAGCAGACCCGGAGGAGCCACCGACTAAGGAGTTCGACCCCGACTACACCGACGACTTGGGTGACGACCTGCCAGGTGCCATGCCCCACCCATTCGTAGAACCTATTACGCATTGCAAATACCTGGAAATGCTAGTGCTTTACTTATTGCAATATTTTACAACTGTTAGGATGCATGGTAGTTTACTGCTTTCTGAGCCACTTACCTTGTTGCAACCTCGCACCTGCTCTCCCTGCTGTTAGGCTAGACACTGCTTTTACTTGTTATTTCTGCTTTACTCTTACTCGCATTATATCTGTGATGTGATGCTGGTGAGTGAGAGGCGTTAAGAGATAAGGCACGGGGTGCCGTAAACTTGCTAATAACCTGGTAATGAACTTGGGGAGATCTTGGCGTGAGTTTTGGGTGCGTGTGGTGAGGGTCGAGTCGACCGAGCAGGATCTACGACGAGTCAGAAGGACGAGTCTTGCCGGAGGATGCTACCTGGGCGTTCGCCATGTGAAGTGCCTGTGGCGGGTACATGTGGTAGGGAGAGGTCCCGGGGTGGAGTGTCTTCGTGGGATGAAGCCCCGGGATGGGAGGTGCTGTGATGGCACGGGGTGCCGGGTGTCCGTTGAGCGGAAAACGGTTTCCCCTTGTGAAGATATCCTGCTTAGTCACCCTAAGGACTGTTACGTCGGTGGACCGGGTCTTAGGAATCCTTGCACACCCACTCGCTTCTGTGGGGAGGAGACGGACGTTCGACCTGCTAGTGCGGTGCCACTACTATTGAGAGGTTAGCGGATAGTGTAGGGAGGTACGGGCACGAGGACCCACACCCTCCTAAGACAGCGTAGTACCCAGGGGCCAAGTACTACGTCTCACAGTCTCAGCGCGTCGGTGGTACTCCGACACGGCCCCAGTTCTGAGTGATAGGGTGGTACCGTTTCTAGTCGGAAGGCGGTCCAGAATCAGCTTAGACGAGGCATCGTCGAGGATAGCTATCTTGTGGGATGTGTAAACCTCTGCAGAGTTTCTGGTTGATCGATCGATACATATGCCGACCTGTCGGCTATGGACCTTTCCTAAGTACAGCTTCACTTGACTAGTGAGAGGAGTCTTTCTACCTTCCCTGGGTTTCGGTGTGTGATCCGGCCTTGGCCGTTGAGACATGGACGAGAGGGAGTTGTCCATGTCGATAAGAGGGTGAGCTGGGATGTGATGTGGAGATGTGTGTTGGGATGGGACACCGTGTGTGAATGACTGGGGTTAAAATTTGTTGAACTTTTAAAATATTGATTACTCGCATAGGAAACCACAGCCAAAGATAGGTTTCTCTTCTCAACCTCCAATTGCATCCAGTTCCACAAAGCAAATGCATCATAGGGTGGGCGATGCGTGGCCAGTACCAAGTGTACTGATAGATTCTTGGCAGGCTTGGAGCCCGAGTTCGACGAGGAGGACGACTGGGAGGAGTAAGGGGTTCGCCCTGCGCTCAAGCTTGGTGCGAGAAGTCCTAGTTTCCGCTGCTATCTTCGAGAAGCTGTTCCGGATGCTGTGTGTGAGCATGTTCCGCCCTGCGTGGCGATGATAATAATCAATGTAAACCTTCTATTTGTACTCTAATATTCGTGTATGACTCTGTTATTCGACTGAGATTTGGGTAATGGCATGAACTTGTTCATCTATTACACGTCGAATCTGTGGCATTCCCTTCGCGGAATGCAGGATCGTTTCAACCACAAATGCTCACATTGATGTCAAAGCCAGAGAGATTAAATTCAACATTAATGAAAAAGAAGAGTGGTTTGCATTCAAGCCAAGACCAGAGCAATGCTCAATTTTGGAGTGTCATGAAGAACAAGAATCAAGGTCATCATCTCCGGGACTGGAGAATACACCCAAAGAATAATTCAACTGGAGAAGTATAGTTCAGTGGACTTAAAATTCCTGAACCCTTCGCCGGAGGTAACTTGGTAGGTATCTGTAGTTTAACTTTTCACATTGCATTTGCATATTTACTTTTTCAATGAGTGCATTATAAAATAAAATAAAAATCTCATTATAGTAAAAGTTAAAGCCCTATGTAATTAATATTTATGGAGCGTAAAATCCCCCGTAAGTAATATTTACCGTGGTGGCAGAAAAAATACCATAATTAGAATTCTTATTTCTCGTAGTTTCATAAAAGTGATATTGTTTTTGCATATTTTTGTGATTATACGGTATAAATATAGGGGGCATGTGGGGTCCACTCAACCACCACCTATCACCTCCACATTCACTCACATTATCACCATCCATTTTATCATGTCATGTTGTCCACCGAAAGGAGCACTCACAAGCTGAATGTTGTCGTGGAGATGAGGCAAGGAACATGTCATGCAAATCATAGAGCAATTGGCCACTCCACACCCATGCCGGCCAGCCACCCCCTCCTCCTCTTTAAGTATCCTTGTTTCTGGATGCTACACACGCTGTAACACCCCTGGGTGTTAAGCATGCATTATCATTTCAAAGCATAAGCATTCAACATCATTGCATGATTAGCATTGTTTGAATTGTAGCCCTTTCAAATTTAATTTGAAAAACAAATAAATGGGAACCCTAAGTTTGATAGAAGTGTCAAAAAGTTGGTGTACTTTTGAGAAGTAGCAATTTTAAATAACCTAGAATAAATCAACTTGATTTTTGGAGCAAAGTTTGAATTCAAGTTTTCCTCAAATTCTGTTTTAAAAATATTCTAAATAAATGAGTTTTTGATTTTTAATCTAGCTTTAAATCCCAAATTCAAAATCTATTGGGAATTTTGAAAAGTGCTCTATATGAAAGTTGTAGAGAATAAAATTTTGAACAACTTTTATTTTGGGCCAAATTTCTGAAAACCCCTTTTTCATCTCCAAATTCGAATTTCAAACCGAGATTTAAATCTGGAAAATAATTTGAAAAAAAGAAAAATCTATTTTCGCCTTACTGGGCTTCGGCCTCATTTTCCGGCCCATGGCCGAAGCCGGCCTAGCCCGCCTCGCGCCCCCGCCCGCGCCCGCGTGCGCGCGCTCGCGCCAGCGCACGCCGCGCTCAGGCCGCGGCCGCCGCGTGGCCGCCGCTCGCCGCCTCCGGCGTAAGGGTGGCGGGCCGTGGACCCCACCGGCCGCGCCACGCGCCATGTAACCGCTCCCGCCTCTCCCTCTCTAGTCATGCTTTCATTTTCCTTCTCCCGGCCTCGCGCGAGCAGCAGCCGCAGCCGCTCGCCGCCTCCGCGCGCTCGCCGCCGCCGCCGCGAGCTTCCGCCCCTCGTTCCACCGCCGGCCGGGCATCTCCGTGCAATTCGTCTCGCAGACAGCTCCGCCTCGTCCTTCTCTTCCCCGAACGCGTCTCCCCGCTTCGTCTCCGCCCCGCGGTAAGCCGCCGCACCACGCGCCCCGCCGCGGCGCCATTTCCGCCGCCGCGCGCTTACCCCGCCGTTCCGGCAAATTCTTCCCACCTCGTCACTTGCTCTCTGCCCCGGGATGTCCGCCGCCCTCGCCTTGTCCCCGTGCGCCCAGCCGCTGGTGTCCGCACGGCCAGGACCAGTCGCTAGCCGCCGGCGGGCTTCGCCGCCGTTGCGACGTCGCGGTCGCGCGACCGCCCCGCGCGCGCCCCGCGCCCCGCCCCTCCTCCTGACTCGCTGGGGCGCCGGCTTGGGCCGAGCCGCCAAGCTAGGCCGCGCCTTTCTTTTTCCCGCGCGCGGCGCCCCAGCCGTTTTCGGCAGCGGGCCGGTTTGGCCGACTGGGCCAGCCCGTTCATCAATTCCGAATTTCCATTTTTGAATTTCTATTTATATTTAAGAAAAGAAAGTGTTCTAGAAAATGTTGTGCATAATTTATAGCTCCAAAAATCATGAAATAAATTTTGAAATGTTCCTTGTGAATAGATCTACAGTTTAAAAATATCTCATGTTATTTTTGTGACATTTTACTGTGCAATTTTATTTAATTGTTATAATTGCTGTTATCTTAAAAAAATTGTAGTAAATAAAATAATAAAGGGAAAAATGTGGTTCTTGTTACATTAGTCTTTATTAGTGATGTACCTTCTAGGAAAAATACTAGTGAAGCATGTTCTGTGGGAAATTTTTGAAGTGTAGTTCAAATGCCTTTAATTGATAATATTTGTTATTTTTAGTAGAGAGCAAAATTTGTATACCACATACAGGTGATAATTTTTGTAGTGTGTTAGTTTGCTGTTGGTAACCTAGAAAAAATGTGAAATCTGTTGTTTGATACTTTTCCTAGTATAAAACAATTTCATGCTCACATTTAGGCTATAATCTGTTTATTTTGTACTGGTAGTTTAACACATGCATTTCCCATGAAAATTTTGTGGTAGGTTAGTTAGGGTAAAAGTACTCTACTGTAATTTTTGTAGATTTTTATCTACAACAGAGATAGGTGTTGCTGTACAACCCTAGTTAAATAAGGAATAAATGATTATTCCTTATGAGAAAGTAAGAATAATAAAATACGTTTGGTGTATCTTTGAAGCATCACTATGTCTTGCTGATGTCGTGGATGAGTTAGGTTGGTAAGGTTTGGTCATTTAGGGTCACTTGCTTGTGCAAGGTGTATGAAAATTAGTGGAATCACAATGTGTAAGCTTTAGGGTACATGTTCTTGGATGACGTAGACTACCTTGTAGAAGATGTAGTTATATCTTAACTGCTCATTCCATATGCTCATCTGCATCTCATGTCATCAAAGCACCCCATCATAATCCGATGCATCATTCGCATGTACTTATGCACTGCATCATACAGGATCGCAGGAGGAGTTGCAGGCAGCAGTACCGGAGGAGCAGGCTTGGACGGACCAGCAGGAGCCCCAGGCACAGGAGGTGCCCGAGAAGGAAGAGCCAGGCGAGGAACTGCCAGAGTGCGTCGACCACCATCCTAGCTCGTTCGAAAGAGGCAAGCCCCGGAGCATTATAAGTCTCCTATCTTACAAAAGTTATTCTTTATTAACTGGATTATGATTATTTATTATTGCATTAAGTTATAGGAGTTGAGTGAAACCGTTGTTGCATTACTATCCTTGTCCACCAGATTAATGTCACCTTATTAGGTCAGGATCGAGTAAATTGCTTAGCCATGCTTAGATCGGTAGAAGTCGGGTGATTTCCTGTCACCTGCGAGCTATAGGCGAATACCTGGCTATGGTTAGCAGTATTTGTGAAAAGTAACCAAGTGTTGGTATATAAAGGAAGACCGGGCGGAGTCTTATAGGGTTTTGGACTATAGTGATTCCGTCTGTGTCGATTAAGGACCGATCGTTGCTCGTCCCTCTTGTCATGTTGAACGCATGCCTCACATTTAGCTGGCCGAATAAAGTACCTTTCGACCGCGAAGCTAGTGACACTTTTCGAGCCGGGATAAACTCGGGTTGGCAGACTGGTGTTGAAGGGGGTGTACGGGGACGCGAAGAGTGAGCCCAAGGTGCGTCCTGGCAGTCGAGCGGTCCCTGGGTAGTGCGATCCATGATTGTTATCTCGCGGCTTCTTGGAAAGTGTCATTGGTGATCTACGCGACCCTGACGGGGGAAGCATGGTTTGTGTGAGGAATAAATCTCCAGCTGGATAGGAATTCGATTCGAATCGCCGTCGCTCCCGGTTAGTGAGCACTTGACTCGAGCTACGGCATCGTAGTGTTAATGATGGAACACGGATGGTTATGTGGTTAATGTTGGAAATGCTAAACCTGAGATGGTAACTTTGGATGTTAATGGTTAATTAAGTGATTGTTTTAGCAATAGGTGCTTACCTAGCATGAATAGGTTATCTTAAAAATGATGCTAAAAGTACTTATCTTTAGTTACTCATAATAACTTATGCTTTTCGCAAGTGAGTCAAGCCAGTACACTATATAAAGCCTTGCATGCTCCTTGGTGTCATGTTATTTCTGGTTTATGACGGGTAAGTCTAGCTGAGTACATTCTCGTACTCAGGGCGTTGTTCCCATTGTTGTTGCAGATGGTCAGATGTACTACGGGTATTGCTCCAACTGTCTGTATCCGGCGATGGGTGACAACTAGGACCTTGGGCAGAGGTCGTTCTGTTTGTCTTATCTACTGCTTTTGTGGAACATGACTATCTACTGGCACTGTAACTGAACTAAGTGTGTGTGCGTAAAACTATTTGCTTCCGCTACCTTATGTTGAACTATGTTGTAATAACTTTTATTTCCGAACTCCGATGTATCCTACTTTTATGATCAACTTTATGTATCGTGTGAACTGTGGCTGCTAAATCAGTACGATCTTGGTTGTATGTTGGTTGGTTTGAAATCCTTCGCGATTTCACGGAATCTCTAGTTATACGGGCTTAAGTTTGTGAAATTAACCGCCTCGGTGGAAGATTTTCTTACTTAATCTCGTATAATTACGTTGATCCGTTACAGCTGGTATCGGAGCATGGTTTAGCATGTTACTGTTCACATGAGTAGTTAAAAACAAAACTGTGTTTTCAAATAAGCTTTTGAACTTAAGAGTGTGCCAGTGGTCATATCCTTTATGCTCGATAAGGACTCTAGGTGGCTTATTTAAGTACTAACTTGGGGGTTTGCATCATATTTTAAATTTCGTCGCTCATACGGCGTGCTATTGTATGAGTGCCATCCACTTGAGTGGTAATGTATGGATCAAATACCTCTACGCTTTGGTAAGTGAGAGTTGTGAGAGCATGGTCGGATACACTGCCGATCCAGGGGAGTGCTTAGGTGATCCCGAAGTACTTACGTGCCATGCGCGTGTTTGTATGAGGGTATCCAAATTGTGGGGAAATTCCGTCATGCAGTGACGATGCCGTCAATAGGACGATGATTCGGGTAGTTGTTACCGTTATACTCGTATCTGGGGATGCGTGTAGAGCGAGTAACTTACTTACTGCTTTCTTGCATAATTTCATACTGTGAGGTTTGGGCTGAAGTGATTTTCTGCAGGTACATAACAGCGCTTTCGAGTAGCACGTATTAGTACGTTACGAGAGGTCGTTGTATGCCACCGTTTACTCCGTTAGTAGTTATTGATTTTCTAAGTTTGTGAGGACGTACGGAACGTGCATGCATCATGTTATGCATTTCAATCATGGCATTGTTCTTCCCCTTATAAGTTGCTTATCTCATTTCGATAAAAATGCCAACTTAAAAACCTGTTCTCACCCCTGTAATAAAAAATTTTGCTATAGATGGCACGTACCAAGCAGACAGCCCGCAAGTCCACCGGTAGAGCTCCCCGTCATCAGCTTGCTCCGCGCACTCGCCAGCGCCACACTTTTCTTGGAGAGTTTGGGATGCCTACACTCTTGTGGAGAGTGCTCAGCTATGTAGGCTATCCTGATGGAATGGAGCCCCGTTACTTTTGGTCAAATGAGCGGTTGGGTGAAGGACTTTTGGTGACTGTGGAGGCAGTAGTTCGTCCCCGAGGTGATGGTTCTGAGTGGACCGGTTGGCGTTTTGAGTCAACTGGCAGGACCCCTGAAGAAGCCGCTGAGAGGGCAGCCTTTGGGATCCTGAGGGATATCATGGATCGCTTTCCTCAGGAGTTGGCAGCAGCTATAGTGGGAGTCTTTCCGAGGGGCAACCCCTCCACTGACTCGTGGCAGCAGGCAAGGGGCAGATCTTTGGAGATTAGCGCAGCAGAGGCACAAAACAGTGACAACCCTACTATGAGTGCCATGTTCGCAGTAATGAGGGCCTTCGATGGAGTGGAAGATAGTCTGAGACGTGTTTCTAGTGCTCTTGGATAGGCTCGTGATGACCGCCATCAGCTTCAGAGGGATCACGACGCCGAGATTGAGAGGCTCACTGCTGAGATGGCTCAGTTGACTCGTCAGAGAGATCAGGCCACTCAGAGGACTGTGGGTTTTGAGGGAGATGTACGTGCCCTGAGAGAGCAGCTTGGGCAACTGACCACCGCCCACAGGAATGCGGAGAGCATGTTGGCTCATGTACTTCATCAGAGGAATGAAGCCTGGTCCGCAGAGAATGTGTTGAGAGCTAGACAGTTTGAGCTCGAGCAGCGGTTGGCTGATGCAGAAGAGTACAATGATAACTTGCATGAAGAGGTCCATCGGCTGAACAATCAGCTTAACCCTTATGACCTTCCTGGCGCAGCAGAGATGGATTTGGATGAAGACGAAGATCCTAAAGAACCCGTGGCGCCAGCTGAGGAGCATGACGACGCTGCAGTTGGCGATAATGCCAACGTCTCTGACCTAGACAGCGACCACGATGAGTAGGCTAGTAGTTGTTGCGCTAGCTACTAGGTTCCGCTTGCATAATCTTTTGCGTTGTTGGCACTTTGGGCATGTAATAATAAGTAGAAAGACTAAAGCTTGGATGTGTTTGTGACGATATCCGAACGTCAAAAAGTCCAGTGTATGTATGCTGACAACTTAGCTGTAATGAACACGATGTGTGTGCTTTAAGTAATAAAATTAGTGATGTTTTGTTAGTTGGAATGACTTATTGTGCCCCTGTTTTATTGTATGAATTTATTCTCTCCAGTGAATTCAGTTCGGCATAATTTTTCATTCGGTTGCAATTTCTACAACATCACCTAATAATTACTGTTGCTGAAACATGCAGATGCCGAACACTCGCCGTACTGTGTATGGTGCCGCTGAGGCTGGTGGCAGTGCAGCTGCTAATGATGACCGTGATCCACCACCGCCTCCTCCACCCTACACGGCAGAACAGTTTTTCGCCCAATTCCTGGGAAGCCAACGTAACATGGAAAGTATGCAACAGAATATGGAAGCTGCGCTGCGCAGTATCGCAGATAACACCCGTCGGGGGATAAACCAGGGTCGGCACGAAGCAAACCAGTACAGCAGTTTTAAGGACTTCATGGATACTCGTCCACCGATCTTCAAGGAAGCCGCAGAACCTTTAGATGCAAAAGAATGGATTAATACGATGGAAGATAAGTTTCGTGTCTTGAGGATGACTGAAGTGTTGAAGACTGAGTATGCAGCTCATCAGCTTCAATGTCCGGCAGGAATGTGGTGGAAACCTCACCGCACCACTTTTCCTCCCCACGCCCATATCTCTTGGAGAGAGTTCACTGATGCCTTCCGTGGAACATACATTCTACCAGGTCTGACCGAGATGAAGCTTGGGGAATTCCTGGCTTTAAATCAAGGCACGAAGACTGTGACTCAATATCTGCATGCATTCAATAACCTGAGCCGTTATGCCCCTGATATGGTGAATACTGATGCTAAGAAGATCGCTAGTTTCAAGAGAGGCCTGAGTCCCAAGATGATGAAACATGTGGGTACAAACATGAGAACTAGTTTCAACGACTTCGTTAGTGACTGTCTGAAGCAAGAGAAGAACAACAATGTTTATGCCGCTTCCAAGATCCGTAAGAGGGCTTTCGAGTCGGGTTCGTCTCAGTCCAGGGCCCCAGTGGCCAACCGCCCGGCTTATTGATCGCCTGCCCCCGGTGCAAGGTTTAGGCCACCGCAGAGGAAGAATCAGAATGCTCAGCCACCCCAGAGAAACCAGAAGACGTTCAAGATGGCATTGCCTCAAGCAAAGACAGGACAAGGCAGTTCATCTGGAACTGTGGCTCAAGTGAAGGGACCGTGCTTCAACTGCAACCAACCTGGACACTTTGCAAAGTATTGTCCCTACCCTAAGAAACAGCAAACGCAGTATCAAGCTCGTGTGCACCACACCACTGTGGATGACATCCCGGAAGGAGAACCGGTGACAGCTGGTATGTTTTCTATCAACGATCATCCTGCAGTAGTTTTGTTTGATTCCGGATCATCCCATTCCTTTGTAAGTCAAGCATTTGTTAAGAGGCATGAGCAAAAGATAGTTGAATTGGAATGTGCATATAAAATCAGTTCAGCTGGGGCTGATCTGTTGACTAATCAGATAGTTCAGGGAGTAACCCTAAAAATATCAGACCGACGATATAAGCTTAATCTGATAGTCATGCCAGGATTAGCTTTGGATGTGATCATGGGTATAAACTGGATGAATCATATGAGAGTTGTAATTGATGTTGGAGGAAGAAGTATCTCTCTTAAGGAACCCAGTGGGGAAGGCACCTTTCGGGTGGTCCTACCTCGGAGGGTAGACTTAGCTAGCACCTCTTGTGCGGTCCAAACTACTCTGCTAGCCCAGATTCCAGTGGTCTGTGAGTTTTCAGATGTATTTCCAGAGGAGTTACCTGGACTTCCACCAGACCGAGATGTTGAGTTTGCCATTGAGTTAATCCCAGGAACAGCACCGATCTCGAGAAGGCCTTATCGGATGCCTCCCAATGAGTTAGCAGAATTGAAGAAGCAACTTCAGGACTTGTTAAAGAAAGGTTTGATTCGTCCCAGCTCGTCCGAATGGGGATGCCCCGCTCTGTTTGTGAAAAAGAAGAAGGATAACTCCTTACGCATGTGCGTGGATTATTGGCCACTGAATGCAGTGACCATTAAAAACAAGTATCCTCTCCCTCGGATTGATATCTTGTTTGACCAATTATCCAAAGCCAAAGTGTTCTCTAAGATAGATTTGAGATCAGGGTACCATCAGATAAAGATTAGGCCGCAAGATGTGCCTAAGACTGCATTCTCTACCAGATATGGTTTGTACGAGTATCTTGTCATGTCTTTCGGATTGACAAATGCTCCTACATACTTTATGTACCTGATGAATTCGGTTTTCATGCCCGAATTGGACAAGTTTGTGATCGTGTTCATAGATGACATTCTAATATACTCAGAGAATGAAGAAGATCATGCAGAACACCTCAGGATTGTCTTGACTAGACTCAGAGAACATCGACTGTATGCTAAATTCAGCAAGTGTGAGTTCTGGCTTAGGACAGTTCCTTTTCTCGGCCACGTGTTGTCTGAAAATGGCATTTCTGTAGACCCTAGTAAGGTACAAGAGGTTATGAACTGGAAATCACCAACTTCAGTTAACAAAGTTCGCAGTTTCCTTGGTTTAGCCGGTTACTACCGTCGCTTCATACCGGATTTCTCGAAGATTGCCAAACCAATGACAAGCCTGTTACAGAAGGATCATAAGTTTTTATGGACAGAGGAATGCGAAGCAGCTTTCTGTACTTTGCGAAAGTTGTTGATCACTGCTCCTGTTCTGGCCCAGCCAGATATAGAAAAGCCGTTTGATGTTTTCTGTGACGCATCCAAGAATGGGTTAGGATGTGTGCTGATGCAAAATGGAAGAGTAATTGCTTACGCCTCACGACAATTGAGGAAGCATGAAGTTAACTATCCTACACATGATTTAGAGCTCGCGGCAGTGGTGCACGCTCTAAAGATTTGGAGGCACTACCTATTGGGTAATGTGTGTAACATCTTCATAGATCATAAGAGTCTCAAATACATCTTTACCCAATCCGAGTTGAACATGCGACAGAGGAGATGGTTAGAGCTGATAAAAGACTATAATCTGAACGTGCACTATCACCCTGGGAAGGCTAATGTAGTAGCGGATGCACTGAGTAGAAAATCTCATGCTATTGATGTGCAACCGTTGTTTGAAGAAGGGTTCAATTTGTTACATCCGGCTGTGTTGCATAATATTCAGATCAGTTGCACTCTAGAAAGCCAGATCATTGATGGTCAGAAAACAGATAAGGGAATCTTTCATATCAAAGAAAAGATGAAGAGAGAACCCACCAAACACTTTCGATTGGATGACCAAGGAGTGTTATGGTTCAAGGATCGACTAGTAGTACCTAAGGATAGAGAGCTTAAGAACAAGTTGATGGATGAGGCCCATCGTTCTAAGCTATCTATTCACCCCAGAAGTAGCAAGATGTACCAAGATTTGCGACCTCGTTATTGGTGGACTAAGATGAAAAAGGAGATTGCAGCATACGTTGCTCGTTGCGACATGTGTTGTAGAGTTAAAGCTCTTCACATGAGACCGGCAGGACTTCTGCAACCTTTGTCGGTACCCGATTGGAAGTGGAATGATATAAGTATGGACTTTATCACTGGTCTCCCCACCACACAGAAGGGCCATGATTCCATTTGGGTAATAGTCGATCGCCTTACCAAGACGGCTCACTTTCTGCCAGTCAAAACCAGTTTCCGACCACCTCAATATGCAGAAAGGTACATTGCTGAGATTGTCCGATTGCATGGAATACCAAAAACGATAGTGTCTGATCGTGGTTCACAGTTTACCTCTCACTTTTGGGAACATCTTCATCAAGGTTTGGGTACTAGTTTGACTCGTAGCACTGCTTACAATCCACAGACTGATGGGCAGACAGAAAGAGTGAATGCAGTACTAGAAGATATGCTTAGAGCTTGTGTGTTATCATCCAGAGGCTCATGGGAATCCTGTTTACCGTTGGCAGAACTTGCTTATAACAACAGTTACCAAGAGAGTATCAAGATGGCCCCTTTTGAAGCCTTGTATGGTAGGAAGTGCAGGATGCCGTTAAATTGGGTAGAGCCCGGAGAGAGAAGGTTTTACGGAATTGATTTTGTAGATGAGGCAGAGAAGAAGGTTCGTGTTATTCAACAAAACATGCAAGCAGCACAGTCTCGTCAGAAGAGTTATGCGGATAAGAGAAGAAGACCATTGGATTTCCAAGTAGGTGACTATGTTTATTTGAAGGTTACCCCAATGAAGAAGAAACAGTTTGGAATTAAAAAGAAGCTGTCCGCTAGATACATAGGGCCATACCAGATCTTAGAGAAAAAGGGTCCCGTGGCGTATAAGTTACAGTTGCCAGCAGAGATGAGTTCGATCTTTCCTGTCTTCCACGTATCCCAATTGAAGAAGTGTCTACGTGTTCCAGAAGAGAGAATAGAACCTCAGGGTATTCGGATCAAGGCAGATTTGGAATATCGTGAGCAACCAATTCGAGTCCTAGATACCAAGGACCGAGTCACACGAAATAAAGTAATCACCACCTACAAGGTTCAGTGGAGTCATCATGACGAGAACGATGCTTCTTGGAAAACGGGAGAATATCTTCAAACCGCTTATAAAGATTTTTACGATAAATGGTTCGTAACTCAAATCTTGGGACGAGATTCTTATAAGGGGGGAGGGCTGTAACACCCCTGGGTGTTAAGCATGCATTATCATTTCAAAGCATAAGCATTCAACATCATTGCATGATTAGCATTGTTTGAATTGTAGCCCTTTCAAATTTAATTTGAAAAACAAATAAATGGGAACCCTAAGTTTGATAGAACTGTCAAAAAGTTGATGTACTTTTGAGAAGTAGCAATTTTAAATAACCTAGAATAAATCAACTTGATTTTTGGAGCAAAGTTTGAATTCAAGTTTTCCTCAAATTCTGTTTTAAAAATATTTTAAATAAATGAGTTTTTGATTTTTAATCTAGCTTTAAATCCCAAATTTAAAATTTATTGGGAATTTTGAAAAGTGCTCTATATGAAAGTTGTAGAGAATAAAATTTTGAACAACTTTTATTTTGGGCCAAATTTCTGAAAACCCCTTTTTCATCTCCAAATTCGAATTTCAAACCGAGATTTAAATCTAGAAAATAATTAGAAAAAAAGAAAAATCCATTTTCGCCTTACTGGGCTTCGGCCTCACTTTCCGGCCCATGGCCGAAGCCGGCCAAGCCCGTCTCGCGCCCCCGCCCGCGCCCGCGCGCGCGCTCGCGCCAGCGCACGCCGCGCTCAGGCCGCGGCCGCCGCGTGGCCGCCGCTCGCCGCCTCCGACGTACGGGTGGCGGGCCGTGGACCCCACCGGCCGCGCCACGCGCCATGTAACCGCGCCCGCCTCTCCCTCGCCAGTCACGCTCTCATTTTCCTTCTCCTGGCCTCGCGCGAGCAGCAGCCGCAGCCGCTCGCCGCCTCCGCGCGCTCGCCGCCGCCGCCGCGAGCTTCCGCCCCTCGTTCCACCGCCGGCCGGGCATCTCCGTGCAATTCGTCTCACAGACAGCTCCGCCTCGTCCTTCTCTTCCCCGAACGCGTCTCCCCTCTTCGTCTCCGCCCCGCGGTAAGCCGCCGCACCGCGCGCCCCGCCGCGGCGCCATTTCCGCCGCCGCGCGCTTACCCCGCCGTTCCGGCAAATTCTTCCCACCTCGTCACTTGCTCTCTGCCCCGGGATGTCCGCCGCCCTCGCCTTGTCCCCGTGCGCCCAGCCGCTGGTGTCCGCACGGCCGGGACCGGTCGCTAGCCGCCGGCGGGCTTCGCCGCCGTTGCGACGTCGCGGTCGCGCGACCGCCCGGCGCACGCCCCGCGCCCCGCCCCTCCTCCTGACTCGCTGGGCCGCCGGCTTGGGCCGAGCCGCCAAGCCAGGCCGCGCCTTTCTTTTTCCCACGCGCGGCGCCCCAGCCGTTTTCGGCAGCGGGCCGGTTTGGCCGACTGGGCCGGCCCGTTCATCAATTCCGAATTTCCATTTTTGAATTTCTATTTATATTTAAGAAAAGAAAGTGTTCTAGAAAATGTTGTGCATAATTTATAGCTCCAAAAATCATGAAATAAATTTTGAAATGTTCCTTGTGAATAGATCTACAGTTTAAAAATATCTCATGTTATTTTTGTGACATTTTACTGTGCAATTTTATTTAATTGTTATAATTGCTGTTATCTTAAAAAAATTGTAGTAAATACAATAATAAAGGGAAAAATGTGGTTCTTGTTACATTAGTCTTTATTAGTGATGTACCTTCTAGGAAAAATACTAGTGAAGCATGTTCTGTGGGAAATTTTTGAAGTGTAGTTCAAATGCCTTTAATTGATAATATTTGTTATTTTTAGTAGAGAGCAAAATTTGTATACCACATACAGGTGATAATTTTTGTAGTGTGTTAGTTTGCTGTTGGTAACCTAGGAAAAATGTGAAATCTGTTGTTTGATACTTTTCCTAGTATAAAACAATTTCATGCTCACATTTAGGCTATAATCTGTTTATTTTGTACTAGTAGTTTAACACATGCATTTCCCATGAAAATTTAGTGGTAGGTTAGTTAGGGTAAAAGTACTCTACTGTAATTTTTGTAGATTTTTATCTACACCAGAGATAGGTGTTGCTGTACAACCCTAGTTAAATAAGGAATAAATGATTATTCATTATGAGAAAGTAAGAATAATAAAATACGTTTGGTGTATCTTTGAAGCATCACTATGTCTTGCTGATGTCGTGAATGAGTTAGGTTGGTAAGGTTTGGTCATTTAGGGTCACTTGCTTGTGCAAGGTGTATGAAAATTAGTGGAATCACAATGTGCAAGCTTTAGGGTACATGTTCTTGGATGACGTAGACTACCTTGTAGAAGATGTAGTTATATCTTAACTGCTCATTCCATATGCTCATCTGCATCTCATGTCATCAAAGCACCCCCATCATAATCCGATGCATCATTCGCATGTACTTATGCACTGCATCATACAGGATCGCAGGAGGAGTTGCAGGCAGCAGTACCGGAGGAGCAGGCTTGGACGGACCAGCAGGAGCCCCAGGCACAGGAGGTGCCCGAGGAGGAAGAGCCAGGTGAGTGAAAGCCCAAGTTTGGTTTTGGTAATTAATGACACCAAGTTGCTAATGCTATTGTATCAAGTGTGATTAAGCTAGGCATAAGCAACATGTGATGGAGGTGGATGTGGCAAGGAGTTGTGGCCACAAGATCACAAAGAAATGGTGCATGGACATGAAATGATGATCATGGTGGAGATGCACATGAAATGATGGACATGATGATCAAGTGAAGGAGAAGAATCTAAGAGCACAAGGCAAAGGTATAATCATAGGGTTTTCCTTTTGCCGGTCTAAGATGAGTAGAGAAGTGATTGACCGGGTTTAGGATACATAGCCGACTATCAAGAGGGGCAATCACGGTTAGCTCGGAAATCAAGTGCCACTAGATCAATGTCTTGAGCATATGCATTTAGGATCTAGTAAAGAGCTAACATAATGCCTTAGAAAATGTTTGTGAAAATGCTAACACACGAGCACAAGGTGGTGATCACTTGTTGGTGTTAGCACATTTGCAAAGGCGGTGGAGTTTAAGCGGTAGAGAGGGGTTTGGGTTCCTCTCTCCCTTCCGCCGAGCTTGCGAGGCGGGATTCGGCGCTTTTTGGAGAAGTGAAATGCCTATTTTCTTTGCGCCGAAAGTTGGAAAAGAAACGGAGGTCACTGCGTGCACCGGACGCTGCACCGGACGCTGCACCGGACGCGGTTACTGTGCGACCGGCGCGTCCGGTCTGGCGAACAGTGAGTCACGAAGTCGTCGGACGCGGTTCGCGTCCGGTCACACACCACCGGACGCGTCCGGTGGTCCAGGGTGCTTACTGGACTCGCACCGGACGCGAGTACTGTGGCGTCCGGTCAGTTCTTCAGCGCGTCCGGTGGGTGTTTCGCAGTGCGCGGCTCGGTGTTCACCGGCGCGTCCGGTGGGTCACGGGACCGGCGCGTCCGGTCGTGACCAGCGCGTCCGGTCGCTCGGTCGAGCGCGTCCGGTCAACGGTAACGGCTAGTTTGAACGGCTCTATTCTCGTCTGTCGCGTAGTGACCGGACGCGTCCGGTCACCCGGACCGGCGCGTCCGGTGTGCGCGATTTCTGCTGCGTCGTTTCTAACGGCTAGCTGCGTACCCCTTCGTTATAAATAGATGGTGGACGGGTTTTGAGGGCAACTCTTGCACATTTTGAGACCTAGAGACATCCTTTGAGCTAGAGAACAACCCCTCCACTCATCTCCTTGATTGATTGCACATCTTGAGTGAGATTGAGTGAGATTCAAGTGCATTGCTTGAGAGTTGCATTCTAGAGGCACTTGATCTTCGAGTTGCTGCGGATTTCTTGTTACTCTTCCGTGTTTCCCGACACGGTAGACGGCTTGGAGCAGCGGAGGTGATTGAGCTCGCAATTGGAGATTGTTGGAGCCTTCACCAAGTGTTGTAAGGGGTTCTTGATCCTTCCCCGTGGGAGTTCACAAATTGGATACTCTAGTGGAGCTCGTGGCTTGGAGGATCCCCATCTTGTGTGCGGTTGTGCGGCGCCCGCCGAGGGCTCGACTCTTGATAGTCGATTAGCTCGCGAACCGACAAGTGGGTGCATCGCCACAACGAGGAGTAGCTTGCCGGGAAGCAAGTGAACCTCGGGATAAAATCTTGTGTCAATTCTCTTCCCGAGGACTTCTCTTGTGTGATTGATTGATTGGCACTTCTTATCTCTACACGGCGGTATAATCTCTCGAAGCTCTTCTCTTGTATTACTTCTTGTTTCTAGTTTGTTGTTGTTGTGTTTAGTGGATAGCCTTGAACTAGACTTGTGTAGGTGGCTTGCTTATTTAGTTAGAGCTAGTGCTTTGTGCTTCGCCACCTTTCGTTCTAACTTGTGGTCAAGTACTTTGTGTAGAAGTTTTTATTAGGCTATTCACCCCCCCCTCTAGCCTATTTGGACCTTACAAGTGGTATCGGAGCCGAGGCACCGTTTATTTGAGGCTTAACAACCTACGGTGAAGAAGAAATGGCTCAATTAAGTTTGCACATCAACAACACCAAGAAGGCACCTCACTTTGATGGCACAAATTATGCTTATTGGAAGGTTAAGATGACCGCACACCTCAAGTCAATCAATAGAGAAGTGTGGAAGGTCACCGAAACAAAATTTGAGGTCGCTAATCCGGAGGCACCTACACCGGTGGAAGAGAAGAAACTCCAATGCAATGATATTGCCATTAGTGCTCTTCATGAGGCATTAGATGACAAGACATTTGAGCAAGTGAAGAACATAGAAGTTGCACATGATGCTTGGGCCAAGCTAGAAGAAACATTTGAGGGCACCGAAGGCACAAAGACCGCTAAAGCATATATCTTGCAAGAAAAATTTTCAAGCTTCAAGATGCAAGATGATGAGAGTGTACCGGAAATGTTCCATAGATTGCAAGTCATTATCAATGAGCTCAAGGCACTTGGTGAGGAAGTCAAGGACAACCAATTCTCTATGAAGTTCTTGAGAAGCTTGCCCAAGAGATTTGATACATTGATCACCGTGCTAGTGAGGACTACATTGAAGGATTCAACTCCTCAACAAATATTTCAAGAAGTGATGACCGATGATTCATATAGAGAAGATGATGAGAAGGATGAGTTGGTCAAGAAGAAGAAGGAGAATGAGAAGAAAGATGATGAGAAGAAGAAGAGTGTGGCATTCAAAGCCACCACATCCAAGGGCAAATCCAAGATTGAATCATCAAGTGAAGAAGACTCAAGCTCTTGTGATAGTGATGACATTGATGAGAAGATGGCTCTCTTTGTCAAGCAATTTGGCAAATTCATGAAGAAGAAGGGCTATCGTGCAAGAAGGAGGAAGAACTCATCTAAGAAGAATGAGCATACCATGAGATGCTTTAGATGCCATAGCAGGGATCATCTCATTGCAAAGTGTCCTTATGATAGTGATGATGAAGATGCTATCAAGAAGGAGAGGAAGAAGCAAAAGAATAAGCAAGAAAAGAAGGAGAGCTCTCATAAGAAGAAGAATGATTCTCATGTTGCTACATGGGATAGTGATGACTCATCAAGTGATGATGAGAATGACTACAAGAGCAAGAAGAAGGGACATGCTAGCATTGCTATCCAAGAGAAGGTCTCCCTCTTCGACACTCCATCGTGCTTCATGGCTAAGGCCACTAAGGTATCATCCGATAATAAGAGTGATCATGATAATGCTAGTGATAGTGATAGTGATAGTGATGAAGAAGAATTCACTAAAGATGAACTAATCACTATGCTAGAAGATTGCACTCAACATTATAAAGAATCTAGAAAGGAATGCAAGGGCTTGCTTAAGGAAAAGAAAAACCTTATGCAAGAACTTGATGAGCTTAGAGCATCTTATGAGAGTCTAAAGGTAGACCATAAGAAACTTCAAAAGTCTCACACTAAGCTTGAAGAAGCCCATTCCTCTCTAGTTGAAAAATGTGAAAACATGCCAACTAATGTTGAGAAAGCTAAAACTTGCAACAAAGGCATATCTTGTGATATAATTGATGAATCTTGTCATAAGCCTATTGTTGTTGCTCCCACTAACCCTTCATGTAGCTCATCTACATCATCCTCATCTAGTAGTGATGGTTTCACTTGTGACTCCACACTTATAGTTGAGAATGAAAATCTCAAGAAGGAGGTAAAAGAGCTCAATCACACTTTAGCTAAGGCTTATGGTGGTGAGGACCGCTTGCTTATGTGCTTGGGTAGCCAAAGAGCTTCTCTCTACAAAGAGGGATTGGGCTATAACCCCAAGAAAGGCAAGGCCGCTTTTGCTCCTCACAAAACTCGTTTTGTGAAGAACAATGGTAGCTATTGCAAAAGTTGCAAGCAAGTTGGTCACATAGAGCAACATTGCATGAACAAGAAATCAAATGCTATTGTATCCTCAATCAAGTTTGATTCATTCTATATACTTACCAAGGGTACAAATAGTGTTCATGCTAAGTTCATTGGTGCACCATGGATGGGCTCAAAGAAGAAAGCCATTTGGGTACCAAAGAGCTTGGTCACTAACCTTGGAGGACCCAAACAAGTTTGGGTACCTAAAAGGAATTGATCTTGTCTTGTAGGTCAATTACAAAGCCGGAGGAAGGCATTGGGTGCTTGATAGTGGGTGCACTCAACATATGACCGGGGATTCTTGTATGTTCAAATCAATTGATACTAGTCAAAATGGTGTTTTTGATGCTATCACTTTCGGTAACAACAAGAAAGGCAAGGTCAAGGGGCTTGGTAAAATTGCTATCTCAAATGACATGAGCATATCAAATGTATTGCTAGTTGAGAGCTTGGATTTCAATCTTTTGTCGGTAGCACAACTTTGCGATCTTGGCTTCAAGTGCATATTTGGTAGTGATGATGTTGAAGTCATAAGTGTGGATGGATCAAACTTGATATTCAAAGGATTTAGACATGGTAGCTTATACTTGGTTGACTTCAATGATAGTGAGACACAATTGACATCATGCTTGCTTAGCAAATCTAGTATGGGTTGGTTATGGCATAGAAGGCTTGGTCATGTTGGAATGAAACAATTGAACAAACTTTTGAGGCATGACTTAGTTAGAGGCTTGAAGGATGTCACCTTTGAGAAGGATAAACCTTGTAGTGCTTGTCAAGCCGGCAAACAAGTTGGAAATAAACATCCTAGTAAGAGTGAAATGAGCACATCAAAGGCATTTGAGCTATTGCACATGGACTTGTTTGGGCCAACAACATACACTAGTATTGGTGGAAACAAGTATGGTTTTGTGATTGTTGATGACTATACTAGATACACTTGGGTGTTCTTTCTCTATGACAAGAGTGATGTTTATGATCTATTCAAGTCTTTTGTCAAGAGAGTGCAAAATGAATTTGAGACTACCATCAAGAAGATTAGAAGTGACAATGGTAGTGAGTTCAAGAACACAAGAATTGAAGATTTATGTGATGATCTTGGTATTGGACATCAATTCTCACCAACATACACTCCTCAATCCAATGGTGTAGTTGAAAGAAAGAATAGAACTTTGATTGACATGGCTAGATCAATGCTTAGTGAATACAATGTGAGTCATTCATTTTGGAGTGAAGCCATTAACACGGCTTGCTATTGTAGCAACCGTCTCTATTGCCATGGAAAGCTTGGAAAGACACCATATGAGCTATTGAATGGAGAGAAAGCAATATCGGTCTATGATTGGAAGTTTGCTATATGTCACCGCTTCTAGGCCGGATGTGATGTTTAGTGTGTGCAAGTGTGCAAGATATCAAGCTTCATCTAGAGAAAGTCACTTGAAAGCAACCAAGAGGATATTGAGATATCTTAAGGGCACTCATGATGTTGGATTATGGTTTCCAAAGGGGTCTAATTTTGAGTTGATTGGATATTCGGACTCCGACTATGGTGGATGCAAGATTGATAGAATGAGCACAAGTGGCACTTGTCAATTGCTTGGAAGGTCTCTTGTTTCATGGTCATCAAAGAAACAAAATAGTGTTGCACTATCTACCGCCGAGGCCGAATACATTAGTGCCGGTAGTTGTTGTGCACAATTGCTTTGGATGAAGGCCACCTTGAATGACTTTGGAATCAAGTTCAAGAATGTGCCATTGTTTTGTGACAATGAAAGTGCTATCAAGATGACTCAAAATCCGGTTCAACATTCAAGAACAAAGCACATTGACATAAGGCATCACTTCATAAGAGACCATCAACAAAAGGGTGATATTAGCATTGAGAGCATTGGCACCGAAGATCAACTAGCCGACATATTCACAAAGCCACTTGATGAGAAAAGATTTTACAAGTTGAAGAATGAATTGAACATACTTGACTTCTCCAACTTGAAATGAGTGCACCCCCACTTTCTTATATGACATGCCTCTCCTCCGACATAGCAAGGTAAAGTTGTTTGGCATATCATTCATACTTTGCTAAGGACATGTTTAGAACATATAGACATATTTGCATGACAAATAGGCTCATTCATGAAAATCAAATGAGTTTAATGTATATATGGTACCACTATTGCTTCTATGTTTGATTGATCTAGTGGTAGCATATGACATGTTTGTGGGCTTGCAACCCTAGTGTTGAATCTAGAAAATGAGCTCATGATGTGTAATTCAACATGGTCAAGATAACCCTTATACTTTATGAGGTGTGAAGAAGCTTGTCCTTGGATCAAACCGAATTACATATTCTAGGCAAGTAATCTAGATTGAACCATAATTTGGACTCCCTCATATTGATTGACTTAACTCTCACTAAAATTGGCACCTTTTTGGTGATTGTTGACAAAGGGGGAGAGAAAAGTCACAAAGATAGAAAAGTCACAAAGGGGGAGAAAGATATAATAAGAGGGGAGAGAAAAGTCACAAAAAGAAAAAGTTACTAAGGGGGAGAGAAAGCATAAGATGAGACTTTGGAAAGGAATCAATTAAACTTGAGCACACAAGTAGGGGGAGCAAGCTCATGAACTATTTGTTGCATTTTTATGCGCATTAACATGATGAATTGTTGCATTGCAAAGCTTAAATTCATATTCATGTTTGTTTGGTGATTGCTAGAATTAGAACTTGAATGATGTTTGGTTGAGAGTAGCGTTTTAAGTGGTATCTAGACACCCTTTGCTCATAATGTTGATCTCACGGGGTACTTTAGTGTTTGTGATCTTTACAAGTGATGAATTACAAGTGGTGTCTAGCTACATCGATGCTAAGGATGGTATATAAAGGCAACTCCGATTGGTATCACGCTTCAAAGGTCCATTCTATATACCTTAGCATCAATTTGATAGTAGCAACTCTCCCAAAATTCAAATCCATACATATGTGCATAATTGAACCAAACTCATGGAAGCACATATGTAGGGGAAGCTAATACTATCGAAATTGAAAATTGATTTCATTTCATATCTTTGTGATGGTTGTCATCAATTACCAAAAAGGGGGAGATTGAAAGCCCAAGTTTGGTTTTGGTAATTAATGACACCAAGTTGCTAATGCTATTGTATCAAGTGTGATTAAGCTAGGCATAAGCAACATGTGATGGAGGTGGATGTGGCAAGGAGTTGTGGCCACAAGATCACAAAGAAATGGTGCATGGACATGAAATGATGATCATGGTGGAGATGCACATGAAATGATGGACATGATGATCAAGTGAAGGAGAAGAATCTAAGAGCACAAGGCAAAGGTATAATCATAGGGTTTTCCTTTTGCCGGTCTAAGATGAGTAGAGAAGTGATTGACCGGGTTTAGGATACATAGCCGACTATCAAGAGGGGCAATCACGGTTAGCTCGGAAATCAAGTGCCACTAGATCAATGTCTTGAGCATATGCATTTAGGATCTAGTAAAGAGCTAACATAATGCCTTAGAAAATGTTTGTGAAAATGCTAACACACGAGCACAAGGTGGTGATCACTTGTTGGTGTTAGCACATTTGCAAAGGCGGTGGAGTTTAAGCGGTAGAGAGGGGTTTGGGTTCCTCTCTCCCTTCCGCCGAGCTTGCGAGGCGGGATTCGGCGCTTTTTGGAGAAGTGAAATGCCTATTTTCTTTGCGCCGAAAGTTGGAAAAGAAACGGAGGTCACTGCGTGCACCGGACGCTGCACCGGACGCTGCACCGGACGCGGTTACTGTGCGACCGGCGCGTCCGGTCTGGCGAACAGTGAGTCACGAAGTCGTCGGACGCGGTTCGCGTCCGGTCACACACCACCGGACGCGTCCGGTGGTCCAGGGTGCTTACTGGACTCGCACCGGACGCGAGTACTGTGGCGTCCGGTCAGTTCTTCAGCGCGTCCGGTGGGTGTTTCGCAGTGCGCGGCTCGGTGTTCACCGGCGCGTCCGGTGGGTCACGGGACCGGCGCGTCCGGTCGTGACCAGCGCGTCCGGTCGCTCGGTCGAGCGCGTCCGGTCAACGGTAACGGCTAGTTTGAACGGCTCTATTCTCGTCTGTCGCGTAGTGACCGGACGCGTCCGGTCACCCGGACCGGCGCGTCCGGTGTGCGCGATTTCTGCTGCGTCGTTTCTAACGGCTAGCTGCGTACCCCTTCGTTATAAATAGATGGTGGACGGGTTTTGAGGGCAACTCTTGCACATTTTGAGACCTAGAGACATCCTTTGAGCTAGAGAACAACCCCTCCACTCATCTCCTTGATTGATTGCACATCTTGAGTGAGATTGAGTGAGATTCAAGTGCATTGCTTGAGAGTTGCATTCTAGAGGCACTTGATCTTCGAGTTGCTGCGGATTTCTTGTTACTCTTCCGTGTTTCCCGACACGGTAGACGGCTTGGAGCAGCGGAGGTGATTGAGCTCGCAATTGGAGATTGTTGGAGCCTTCACCAAGTGTTGTAAGGGGTTCTTGATCCTTCCCCGTGGGAGTTCACAAATTGGATACTCTAGTGGAGCTCGTGGCTTGGAGGATCCCCATCTTGTGTGCGGTTGTGCGGCGCCCGCCGAGGGCTCGACTCTTGATAGTCGATTAGCTCGCGAACCGACAAGTGGGTGCATCGCCACAACGAGGAGTAGCTTGCCGGGAAGCAAGTGAACCTCGGGATAAAATCTTGTGTCAATTCTCTTCCCGAGGACTTCTCTTGTGTGATTGATTGATTGGCACTTCTTATCTCTACACGGCGGTATAATCTCTCGAAGCTCTTCTCTTGTATTACTTCTTGTTTCTAGTTTGTTGTTGTTGTGTTTAGTGGATAGCCTTGAACTAGACTTGTGTAGGTGGCTTGCTTATTTAGTTAGAGCTAGTGCTTTGTGCTTCGCCACCTTTCGTTCTAACTTGTGGTCAAGTACTTTGTGTAGAAGTTTTTATTAGGCTATTCACCCCCCCCCTCTAGCCTATTTGGACCTTACAGTGAGGAACTGCCAGAGTGCGTCGACCACCATCCTAGCTCGTTCGAAAGAGGCAAGCCCCGGAGCATTATAAGTCTCCTATCTTACAAAAGTTATTCTTTATTAATTGGATTATGATTATTTATTGTTGCATTAAGTTATAGGAGTTGAGTGAAACCGTTGTTGCATTACTATCCTTGTCCACCAGATTAATGTCACCTTATTAGGTCAGGATCGAGTAAATTGCTTAGCCATGCTTAGATCGGTAGAAGTCGGGTGATTTCCTGTCACCTGCGAGCTATAGGCGAATACCTGGCTATGGTTAGCAGTATTTGTGAAAAGTAACCAAGTGTTGGTATATAAAGGAAGACCGGGCGGAGTCTTATAGGGTTTTGGACTATAGTGATTCCGTCTGTGTCGATTAAGGACCGATCGTTGCTCGTCCCTCTTGTCATGTTGAACGCATGCCTCACATTTAGCTGGCCGAATAAAGTACCTTTCGACCGCGAAGCTAGTGACACTTTTCGAGCCGGGATAAACTCGGGTTGGCAGATTGGTGTTGAAGGGGGTGTACGGGGACGCGAAGAGTGAGCCCAAGGTGCGTCCTGGCAGTCGAGCGGTCCCAGGGTAGTGTGATCCATGATTGTTATCTCGCGGCTTCTTGGAAAGTGTCATTGGTGATCTACGCGACCCTGACGGGGGAAGCATGGTTTGTGTGAGGAATAAATCTCCAACTGGATAGGAATTCGATTCGAATCGCCGTCGCTCCCGGTTAGTGAGCACTTGACTCGAGCTACGGCATCGTAGTGTTAATGATGGAACACGGATGGTTATGTGGTTAATGTTGGAAATGCTAAACCTGAGATGGTAACTTTGGATGTTAATGGTTAATTAAGTGATTGTTTTAGCAATAGGTGCTTACCTAGCATGAATAGGTTATCTTAAAAATGATGCTAAAAGTACTTATCTTTAGTTACTCATAATAACTTATGCTTTTCGCAAGTGAGTCAAGCCAGTACACTATATAAAGCCTTGCATGCTCCTTGGTGTCATGTTATTTCTGGTTTATGACGGGTAAGTCTAGCTGAGTACATTCTCGTACTCAGGGCGTTGTTCCCATTGTTGTTGCAGATGGTCAGATGTACTACGAGTATTGCTCCAACTGTCTATATCCGGCGATGGGTGACAACTAGGACCTTGGGCAGAGGTCGTTCTGTTTGTCTTATCTACTGCTTTTGTGGAACATGACTATCTACTGGCACTGTAACTGAACTAAGTGTGTATGCGTAAAACTATTTGCTTCCGCTACCTTATGTTGAACTATGTTGTAATAACTTTTATTTCCGAACTCCGATGTATCCTACTTTTATGATCAACTTTATGTATCGTGTGAACTGTGGCTGCTAAATCAGTACGATCTTGGTTGTATGTTGGTTGGTTTGAAATCCTTCGCGATTTCACGGAATCTCTAGTTATACGGGCTTAAGTTTGTGAAATTAACCGCCTCGGTGGAAGATTTTCTTACTTAATCTCGTATAATTACGTTGATCCGTTACACACACCAACACAAGCCTCAAACTTCATCCCTGAGCTCATGATTCAGTTCTAAAAGTTCAAAGTAGAGAATTCCATCTTTTAAGTAGAAATTCAGAGGATAGAAGTGGAGTGTAGTGCAAGGGAGATTTAGTGCAAGGTACTAAGTGGGAAAGTAAAGGAGTGCTGTTAAAAATCTAGTGGAGAAATTAAATATTAGAGGGTAGGTGCTGCCCAAATTAATCAAGAGTTTAGGAGAAGTTGAATTAAAAATTCCAACTCGAACGACTGACTCTTGAACGACTGACTTTCTGGATGGTTAACTCTCTAACATTTATTTTCTAACCCTCACTTGTTCCACTAGTTTTTTTGTTTTTGTTTGTGTTTTTGTTACAGCAAGGATGATCAAGGCAAAGAAGGTGAAGAATGCACTCACTTCGATGCTCTCCTTCCATTCAACGAGAAGTTGTACTTCATCTTGGGCAAGCTCTTCCCGGCCTGACTCTGAGATGGAAGTTGACCTACCATCTCTCGCTGTTCGAGGATCGTCATCGCGCCAACAAGCTGAGGTCTATGCCCTTCTTAGGGATAGCCAAATCAAATTTCAAGACGACCGAGAGAAAGAAGTCTACAAGCTGCTGAAGAATAAGGAGTTTACATCAACCCCCTCATTGACCCGGACCTCCTGCACACCATAGGTATGGACTCTGAAATTTAACTTATTTTCTAGAATATTGGTTGGGAGGATGCCTGGACTATAATTGAGAATGGATGTAGACTACTTACAATAGAATTTTTGAGCACTCTGCAATTAGGTCAATAGGAAATTTCATTTAGGCTTTTTAATAAACCATTTTCACCTACCTAGAAGAACTTTATCAACATCTTAGGATTTTATGAATCATGCAATGTTGATGTTGATGATGCTTTAGAAGAATTTGATAGAACCCGTTTTTGGCAAGATATACCTAGAGAAACAGTTTGTCATAGACCCTGCACTGATGAAATTCACAACCCCACTCTAAGGTTCATACATAAATGGTTAGGAGTTACTCTTTTTCCTAGGGAGAACTTTTGGATTGCAAGAGTAGAAGAACTTACATTGATGTATGCCATGGTAAAGAAAGTGAAAGTTTCACTGATTAATTTAATGGCACACTATTGGCTAACCATTTCTGGATTAAAGAAAGGGGGAGTAACATGCACATCATGGGTAACATGCCTTGCTAATGGGCTAGGACTTTTAGACAGTGCAAACATTGCGTATATCACTACGCCACAATGAGTCATTGATTATTCATTCTTTCACCATGCTCACATAGAATAATAGAAAAATAGTCATGATGTATAAAGGACACACCAATAGGATAGAGCTGCCAGACCAGAGCCTCGGTCCATGTCATGGAAAATTTTGTTCTTGAATTGCAGAAACCAGGATGGGGAGTGGGAAGGAGTCCCTCTGCTCGCATGACCAGGAACCAAAATCCGAGGTACAAGGGTGAAGATGCTACTCCTCCAGAGCCAGCCTTCACCAGTTATTTTGGATTTGATCAGCTGGGACCGTCTCATGCACATCACCAGACCTAGAAGGATCACACCCCCTATGAGTCAGAGACATCTATAAGTGCACATTAGGGGCCAGGTAGTTTTGATCATTATCATCCGCAGGATTATTAGGAGACCATGAGCGACGTACAGAGAGGGCGTATGTCTTTCTCTACACGGGGCGTTCACGACAACTTCCATGGACTGTTCCTATACCACCATGGACTGTTCCCGTACCATGCTCCTTAGGACTATTACCAGCCTACTTCGCAACATCATCATCAACCGCCGTAACATCGTCATCATCCACCACCTCCAATTGGCTATGATGAGCCTGGTTTCTACCAAAACATCGACAATCGTCTCACAACCCTCGAGGCAGGACAGGAGGAGATGCACAACAACCTTCACCAACAAGTTAAATGGCAGCAGCAGACGACCCATAGATTTGATGAGTTACAGCAGTATGAGCGATAGCAACAAGCGAACTTTGAGTACCTATTCAGTAGGATGGGTTTCGAGTACCCACCACCGCAGTGATCTAGCTTGGGGAAGGACCCCCGCATATTCTTTTCTCTTTCTTGTAAAATTCTACGAGTAATATTTTTCTTTAGTTTAAATTGCTATTAAAAAAGCATAACTAGAGAACCAAATAAAACTTTATCTTTTCTGCTGTATTTATGTTTAATTTTGGCAAGTTAAAAAATAAAAAACCAAAAATAGAGTGTGTTTCCTTATTTTAAGAGTTAAATCTGAAGATAGTCTCTTTCAAATAAAAAGAAAAAAATGCTCAAGTTATGATTCCTTTCAAGTACCTAATTTTCAAATTTGAATTCTCCTATGTGTTGAATGAAGTTGATTTAACTTGAGAATTTGCTCTAAAGCTTAAAACTCGTGGGTAGCATAGCTTGAATTAAATCTAGGTAATTGACGGATATGAAATAAGAGAGTTTATACTGCTATTTATCTTATTCTAAGTGATACTTGATTTTTGGAAACTTGTCTTTAAAATTTAAAAATTTACATGATGAGATTCTACACGACAAAATTTGAATTCCTACCAGAGCTAAAATGAAATATTTAGACTAGAAAACTTCTATTTTCATGCTACTTGTATTTCATTGAGTTTGGTCAAACTTTGTTGTATGCCTTATGAGAGGTTTGTCATACTTTTAGAATCAAGATCGCACTACACACATCCCATTCACACTTTATTTTGTTCCACCAAAAAAATGTTTTTCTCCTACATTGGGAGGAAACATAAAAAATATTCCATTTAGGTTTCCCTCAAATAAATGCTCCAAATCCTTTGTAGTATCTCTCAAATATTTTGTATGAAAAAAGCATATGGCTATGCAAAAGAAAAAATATTATTAAAAAACAAATAAGTGTCCGAAGTATGAAAACAATGGGTACTTTGATGCCCGCCTGAAAGAAAGAAATAAGAAGAAAAGATAGCCCATATTCTTTTACATTTATTTCCAAGTTCAAAAGAGAGATGCTTTTAAGGAGCATAGTAGAATTAGGATTAACTACTATAAATATCCACCTCATTCCATACCTTGCACATCTTGATTTGATTGTATGACTTAACTTTCTTTGGATCAATTGTTTGACTTTACAATATATGTTTGTAAGTATATTTTCTCATAAGAATGCCATTCCTATGAAATCCACATAAGCTTTAGTGCAGAAATAAAGGCATAACATTTGTTGCCTTAGTGAGATCCAAAAATACCACATATATGAGAGATATGAGTGTGTCATGCAATGAATCTCTGAGTTTTATTTTGAAAACTTATAAAACTCTGGAATGAAGGTTGAATGAAGAATATGAGACATAGTGCTTACTTGATTGTTTTATGTCTCAATTGCTCAAGATCAGGTAAAATGCTCAAAAGCTCAATGGTTGAAAGAAATATGAGTAAGTTTGAAGGATGGATTAATGAATTGCAATCTAGAGAAGAATTTTTGTTTGAATGCAGGTGTACTTTTGAGGAGTTGTACAAAAATTGTGAAACCCTGTACTCTTAATTTCCATCACTTAAGTTGCTTTGCTAAGGGACTAGCAAAGACTTAGCTTGGGGGGAGCTTGTTGACGGTAGTTATCATCCATCATAAACGTCAACATTGTGTATAGAAATGGTTCACCAATAGAAACTTAGGGGTTATTACTAACAATTTCTATGAGTTTTGGTGAATTATTATTTTTAACAGGAATATTCCAGAAAGAATAAAAATAAGGATTGAATTATAAAAAAGGCACGTAACTTAAGTGCGACAAAATATACACCAGAAGACTCCAAAAGACACCAGAAGGCACGTGACCGAAGTGGAGGACCAGCAGCTGCCAGGTGGGGCCAGCCGACCCCACCACCATGCCGCTCGGCCCCTCCCTGTGGGATTCTTTCATGCCCTTCTAGAGTATTCCTCCACCGCCTCTTAGGATGCATCTCCATCGTATGTGAAGTCGGTTTGATCCAAGGGCTGACGGTTCTTCCTCAGGACTATAAATATAGGCCCTAACCCGCTCTAAAGCACCTGATCATAAGTCAAGAGTAATCCAAATATTAGGGTTTTTAGAGATTAGATAGAGAGAGCTCTAGTTCTTCAATTTTCTTAGTATAGGCTTTCTAGTAAGGTTCAAGTAGAGTTAGGCGATTGCTTAGGATTCCGGATTTGTTCGTCTAGAGATTGGTAATTTGCCTTTGTATCTCATTTAAGACATTGTTCTATTTCAATAATATGTTCCTCCTTATTATGTTCTTAGTTTGCTCTAGTTATATATTGGATATAGTATTATTTGAATGTTTTGCATTTGCATATGTTCGTAGAGTACCTAATTCAGTTCGCGCAAGAGTTGGATAGCTTTGATTATGTAAGTGTGGTGCTTAGATATGAAATTCCCTGCAAATGCCGACTATGTGCTGGGACATGTGGTAGATCGCTAAGGTGACAGCTTGGTTGAGTCCTTTGTAGTCCATCCCCCGTATATAGATGACATGGTAGAGCCCGGTCTCGAAGGAGAAGAAGATCCTGTTTCCAATTCTCCCTAGTAGATGTTCCTTATAATTTTTCTTTGATTCAGTTTTACTAATAGGTGAAGATATATATATGCTAGAGTGAGCAGCAAGACTTAATGTTTTGGAATAACTTAGGAATTCTTTACTCTAACCAAATCTCGAGATTAGTCATACTACTTTTAGTGAGTCTCTGTTTTCTATCTCTAGAATACCATTATCATGCTACATTCATTTATCATTTATTTATCTTTTACTTGACTTACTGCTACTAAAGCATAAGAAATGTCAATAGTAACACGACCTCTGATCCATAGACTAAGAAGAAAGGTGAGTACCCGGTGGCTCTGCTCACTTGAGTTTGTAGCCCCCTGACTACTTTGGGTAATTCTTCGATCCATTTGGAGCCATAGTCTTCTAGTTCTTCATATAACCTAGGTTTTAACCCTACCCGTATGAGTACATTAGCTCTTTCTACTTGTCTGTTGGCTTCTGGATGCACCACTGATGCATAATCTATGCTGATGCCACTATCTTGTGCCCAACTTTTAAATTTTATAGCCATGAAGGGAGAACCCAAATCTATGATGACTCGATTGGGTATGCCGAAGTGGTGCATGATGTCCTGGATGAACTTGAATGCTTTGGCTACGCTGTATTTCACTAGTGTCTTGTACTCGATCCACTTGGTGAACTTGTCAATAGCCACAAAAGTATATTCAAACCCACCCTTGGCTTTCTTGAGAGGTCCTACTTGATCTAGTCCCCAGCAGAAGAACAACCATGCGGGTTGGATGCAGATGAGATTGTGTGCTGGGACATGAGCCTGTCTTGTAAACATTTGACAACCTTTACATTTTCTAACAAGTTCTTCTGCGTCTTTCAAAGCAGTTGGCTAGTAGAATCCAGTGCATAATGCTTTACTGACCAACGTTCTTGAAGCGGCGTGGTTTTCACAGCAACCTGAGTTGATTTCGTCTAAGATCTTTTTGCCTTTTTTTGATAAGACACATTTGAGGAGTACTCCTGATGATGCGGCTCTTCTATATAGGTTGTCTCCCATGAGGGCATAGTTCTTGCTTCTTCGAATTATTCGAGTGGCTTCTTCTTTATTTGCCGGTAACTTATTTTCTTTGATGTAATCGATGAAGTCTTGAGTCCACGACTGGGTGATTACCAAAATTTGAGTAGATGGTGCTGGGAGTTCAGGGGTTATCTCACTAGGTTGTTTGATAGAGGGTGCTGACAACTCCTCTACGAATACACCAAGTGGGACCTTTGCCCTGTCTGATCCTAGTTTTGTGAGGATGTCTGCTGCGACATTTGAGTCACGCAGAACATGTAGAATTTTTAATCCTTGAAAGTTTTTCTCTAGTTTGCGTACTTTGGCACAGTAAGCGCTGATGTTATCTTTGGTGCAATCCCAATCCTTGTTGACTTGATTGACAACTACTGTCAAATCACCATAGACGAGAAGTCGCTTAATTCCAAGGGAGATAGCTACCCAGAGCCCATGGATGCGTGCTTCGTATTCTGCTTCATTGTTGGTAGCTTGCCATAATATCTGAAAGACATATTTGAGTTGTTTTCCATCTAGAGAGATAAAGAGAACACCTGCGCTACCTCTGCCTAGTTTGAGTGATCCATTGAAGTACATCTTCCAATGGTCGAGGATGGCATCTGGCATAGGTTGTTGGATTTCTGTCCACTCGGCAACAAAATCAGCAAGTGCTTAGGACTTGATTGCTATACGCGGGGTGAAATCAATGTTGAGAGTGCTGAGTTGTACTGCCCACTTAGATATGCGCCCTGTTGCGTCTCTGTTGTGCAGGATGTCTCCGAATGGAAAGTCTGTTATCACAGTAATCTTGTGGCTTTCAAAGTAGTGACGTAGCTTGCAGGAGATGATTAGGAGGGTGTAGAGTAGTTTTTGTACATGCGGGTACCGGATTTTGGAATCTGACAGTACCTCGCTAATGTAGTAAATGGGCCGCTGCACTTTGTATACGTGCCCTTCTTCTTCCCTCTCTACGACGATCGTTGTACTGACCACCGTACGATGTACAACATCATGTCGTCATGCTTCTTTGGAGGTGTGAGTATGGGTGAGGAGGTGAGGTATGACTTAAGGCTTTCGAAAGCCTTTTTGGCTTCCTTTGTCCACTCGAACTTACCTGTCTTCTTTAATATCTTGAAGAAGGCTAATCCCTTTTCTCCGAGTCGAGAAATAAAGCGATTGAGTGCTACCATGCACCCTGTCAACTTTTGTACATCTTTAATGATGCGTGGAGGACCCATCTCAGTTATGGCTCAAATTTGCTTAGAGCTTGCCTCGATTCCTCGATGGATAACCAAAAATTCAAGTAGTTATCTTGATGGTACTTCAAATACACATTTGTTTGGGTTCGATTTCTACTTCCACTTCTTCAAGTTTTTGAAGGTCTGTTTTAAGTCTTGGACAACCATATCCGGGTTCTTTATCTTTACCATGACATCATCAACGTAGGCCTCTGCATTGTCGCTAATCTGCTCACCGAGACATGTTTGGATAGCGCTTTGGTAAGTAGCACCAGCGTTCTTGAGTCCAAACGACATGGTTTTATAGCAGTAAGCGTCGAATGGAGTGATGAAAGATGTTTTGCTCTGGTCTTCTTCCTTTAATCCGACCTGATGGTGCCATATACAATGCATATTCTTACTGTCTTCAAACTTCTTAAATTTTTGAGTATTTCTTTGGTTTGTCAACCACAACTACAGTGTTGTTAAGTCCACGCTTTCTGTCATGATGCCCATTATTTCGATGGTTTTGCCTATCTGGGTTGTCTCAGTTGTTTCTATCTGGGAACCTTTCTCGTGTTTTCTCTTCTCCAGTGATCATCTTTTGTACTGTGTGTCTGAACTCTTCATTGTTTTTCGGGTTCTCTTTGCAAAAGTCTTGAAACTACCACTTGGTCATGATCCCATGGGAGAAAGCTTTGATTAGCTCTCATTCGGTAATGTCATGTACTTGAGTACATAGTTCGCCAAATCGACGATAATAATCTCTGAGGCTTTCACCACCTTTCTGTTTGAGACCCTTTAGTTCTGCATGGGTGATAGGGTGCGTGATGATGTCTGTGAAAGGACTTTGTACTTCTTGCCCCAGTCTTTCAAAGGCAGACCCTTTAATTCTGGAGCGGGTCCTTCCGTCATGTGCCTTTAAGGCTGTTGTTCGTAAAAGTTCTTGGAGTCGCTCTTGTTCTTCATTGGAATGTGAAGTGTCTTCAAGTTCTTCTAACACTTCTCGGATCTTATCATATGGAGCATTGCGTGCCCTGGCTGCTTGTCTTTCTTTGGCTTCATGATCGGATTTCTTCTTTCCATACTTGGCTAATTTTGTCTCGTACTTGATCTGGGCTTCTTTGCACTGTCTAGCACGGCGTCTGTGTCCTTCTTTTAGTTTATTTCTTCTTTCTCTGGCTTGTTTCTAGCCCTCAGACTCACCATCGTACTCCAGGGTGTTGGAAGATATGTTGTATTCTGACTCATCTAAGGATCTAACATCTAGTGCTTGTGGTGGTATCAGCGGTGATCGTCGAACCATAAAAACTTCTCGGGCGCATACTGCTTCTATGTCTGCCTTGCTGGAGTTGTTGATGTCTTATGTGGAGGCATCGGTGCCGTAGAGCGTACTGCCTTTTTGGTAGGGTAGAATGGCTATCTCATCAACTAGTCGGGTGTTGCTGCTTCTTGGAATAGGATTTAGCCAGTGGACGAGGCAATCTTGAGATGTCGTGGTTAGTATGAGGCCTTCCTATGCTCCAGTAAGCCGTATCCTTTGCAATGGTCCGGCTACTTCTTGGAGCAGGTCTTGGTAAGATCTTGCCATGTTGTTGAGTCCGACTAGGAGAGGACCTAACTTCCTGGAAGGCTTCTAAAGTAAGCTTGAACTGATCTTGTGATGGATTGAAGCTGTGTTTCGGAGTTCCATCAGAAAAGAACTCGGATTGCTATGAAAAGAACCTGGATTGGCTTTTGAGGCGGGTTCCGTCCCAGAGTCTGAGTTGAATTCAATCGTCGGCGAGACCGGGGTTGATTCAGACATCATGAGACGTGAGAGCCTTCTGGCGAGTTCTTTTGTTGATTTTGTCAAAAGAGCGAGGTCTTCCTAGTCCTCTTGATCTTCGAGGAGACATCCTTGGAGTTGGCCTTCATTGTCCACCTCGCAGATCCATGATTTGAAGATGAAGGTTGATCCCGTTGAGAAGGTCATGTTGTCAAAATCCGTCGAGCTCTCGGATGCAAATCCACCGAAAGCCCCTACCTAGCGCACTAGCTGTCGATATTTTACCACCAATAGCCTATCACTAGGTACCTAGGATAGTTGTCCGGGCTTTGGCGTATGCTGGAACTCGACGGTGAACACAGAGACAGTCGATTTATACTAGTTTGGGCCCTCGATCATGATCGAGTAGTAGCCTTTACGTCCAGTCAGAGTTAGCCTTTGTGTTGGATTGATTGTGTTTTGTTCTCCCATTACAGGGGTGCCCACGACCTCTTTTATATTGACAAAAAGGCTATAGTGCAATTACAATCCTAGTCAGATCCAAAGGTGTCCCGAACTAAATACAGAAGGTACTTTCCATAGGAATTCGGTTAGTCTAGCATATTCTACTCGGATCTGGAGTGGCAGACGCCACCTCTTCCTACTTCGGTCCGTGGGCCAAGCCAGGGCCCACGGCTTATAGTCACATTGCTGGGGAACCCTGTGGGTCCCGCATCAATAACCGTCGTAGCGATAGAAGCGACGGTGTTATACTTCCACTGCCAGTTGGACTAATAGTGTAACACCCCAGGTGTTTATCACCAATTAAGTAGTGGGTTTAAGCTCAAACATGATAGATTAGTGGAGATGACGATGCCAAAGTCAAACCTATGGAAATAAACCCTAACATAAACTTGGATGTTGCACCCTTGCTTACATATAGGCTCAATTAAAAGATATATGCTTGGGTGTTGTTATCAAAGTATCTTCACATGTCTCACATCAATAAATATCTATATTGATCCCTGGAAAAGTTTCATGAAGTTTGGAATCAAAAAGTCACATGAAATGATAAGTTCCATTCCTATTGGAATTTGCCCCATTAAGTTAATGGAACTATAGATCATCAACCAAGCTTTGTAAATTTGCCCAAATGACTCTAGATGAACTCTACAACAAAAGTCAAGAAGGGTTCATGTTGAGCAAATGTCAAGAAAATGCCCCGATTGGCCTAAAACCATAGTTTCGGTTTTACCGAGTTGATACTTTGACCAAAGTAAAAGTTTGACTTCTGTACCAGTTATGAGGTTTGACCTTAAACAAAAGTTGTATTTCATCTTGTGTAGGACAAACTTTGTTTAATGGTCAAGAGCTAGTTTGGCCTCTAACCTAGTCAAATAGAGATCACAATGTGGAATCAGCTGCTGTTTTCAGCACTTAGAAAAATATTCTAAGTCCTTGTTGTGACAGCAGCAAGTTGGCTACTTTGCGACATTTTATCGTCCAAATTCATGTGGTAACTCAATTAGGTTCCTTAATATGAGTTGAAGTATTGTTCATGAGGGACACAATGGATCAAGTGTCACTCAAAATGGAGTTTAGTTGGACCTTCAATAAGAGTTTCCAAAACAGCAAAAGTGTACTTTGTTACCTCTCGATATTGACATGTTGACATGCCGCGTTCTCGAGATTTTGTTAAACAACTTCACATGGTCCCAATATAAAAGTTGGAGTATATTATGTGGAGAAGAGCAGGTGAAGAGATGGATGAAGTTCGACTCCGTTTTGGTCATCAATTTTAGGTTTGCTTAACCGCTGTCAACAAGATGACAGTGTCAACTTTGGACTTGATTATCCACTAATCCGTAACCCTAATTGCAGTGCACCTTAAATAGAAATTGTAGGTCTTCATGTGGGCTGCAAACTTCATTTTAGGTCCAAGACCCAGATCAGCCCGGAAATGGCCCAAATTGGCGTCCCAACTGACCCACTTTGGCACCTGCCAGCTGCTCGGTGAAAGTCCTCAATGGCCGCCACGCGTCCCGAACGTGTCCTCCATGCGCGAGCGAAGCGCCCACGTGGCCTCCACGCGCCCTGCGTCCTGCGGCTGTGATGGAGAAGCCCTCGCGCGCCTTTCTCGTCCCTCAATCGCGCGCGACATCGCTCTCCTTGCTCACAAGAGCGGAGCAGCCATGGATGCCGCCATGGCCAAGCTTCGAGCCACCACCACATTCCCTTGCTTCCGGCCTCCCTCTGCCCAAACAAACCACAGGAACATCATCCCCTCACCGCGCCGACCCTCCCGCGCCTCTTCCCCGGCTCCGACCGCCGCTGTAGCGCCACCGCCGCCCACAACAGCCGCCATGGCTAAGCGTGCTCGTGGTCACGCCCCTAGGGGATGCTCCTGGGTGAGCTGTGCCCCTGCTCAGGTGCGCGAGGGCCACCCCGTACTCCGCCGCCACTCCATTGCCGCCGACGTGGCCTCCTCCGGCCGGAGCAGCAAGCTCCGGCGAGCCTTCTCTGTTAATTTGCGACCAGGGACCTCGCGCGGCAATTCGACTAAAGGGAGGGACCTATCTGCACACCACTGACTCATATGAATAGTCACTTTGTACTGCGGGTTGATTTCTAGAAAATCCAGGGGCCTCGAGGCAAAAGTGTTTTTCTTTTTTCGGTTTAATCTTTTTATTTTACAGATTTCAGTGTTGAACTTTGGAAATTCATAGTAATTAGTAGAAAAATCATAAAATAGCAAATAAGGACTTTTTAGAATCCTTGTGAAATTATCTATGCAATGGATCTATAATATGTAATGTTTTCGTTTAAAGTTTTAGCTGTAAAAATATATTTATGCAACTAGGTTTTGAATGCTAGTTGGATCTGTTATTTTTAATAACTGTAAATATATAACTCCAAATGAAGTGAAATTTTTGTGGAATGTTACTCTTGTGATTTATGATGTCTAGTAAAAATTTCAAGATTTTAGGCTTGATAGTTTAGGAGCTATAAAAATAACAAATGCTATATGTTGCTTTGCTTCTATTCTGGACAGTTCAGCATGTATGCATTGTTTGGCTTAGTTAAGTTATGAATCATGCCTTGATGACAATAAATGAGTTGTATTACTTTTCTTAAGCTTTTCAAAAAGCTAAAGAGCACAATTTTTGGTTAAGTATATGTTTAATTATAGTTGTTTAAAGTACTGTGGCAGTTTCTGCCCAAACCCAGACAGCATTGCTTTGTGTGCCATGTGTGACCTTGTTAGTGGCAGAATTAGTTCTAGATGTTTATAGAAAAGTTGTTCACAATTTGTTAAGCTTTTTAAAAAGTCTAGAACTATAATTATTGGATTTATAAAACTCAAGTTATAGCAGTTTAAAGTGGCATATCAGATTCTGTCCATATTTTGGACAGAGATGCAATTATTTAATTAATTGACCATGTTAACTGTAGAATCATCTTAAGATGATTAAAAGAAAGTTGTAGGTAACTTTATAAGATTTCCATAAAGTTGAGAATCATGTTTGTTGGAGGTCTAGAACTCCATTTATGCTTATCTGAAGTTTCTATCAGTTTTCTGTCTATAATTGTACCACTGCTGTTGGGCTGTATGTGTGGTGTTACTCGTGCAACTAGTTTCATGGTGTAAATGATGTTTACTGTGAATTTGGTAAATACAAAAGTTGTAGATAATTATCTTATCTTGCTTGTGTTAAATTTTCATGATCCCAGGTCTGATAGTTTAAGAGTTGCATGCTTAATAAGTCTACTGTCAAATTTTAATTACCTTCTGTGCAGACTTTAAAGATTGACATGTTTGGTCGTGATAACTTGGGAATCATGTTGAGATGATTAAAGATGAAATGTAGATATTTTCCTAAGCTTTCCAGAATATCTTCTTGCAAGTCATTTGGATTTATAAAACTCTAGATATGATTGATTTATGAAGCTACTATTTGTAAGTCCAGAAATTGACATATTCTAGTTATAGTTGTTGCTTCATCTTGACTTGCTTTGCTATGTTGATTCCTAAAGAGTGATATACATCTTGTTAGTGTTAAGTGTGCTTGAGATCTTGTGTGACTTGTGTCATGATCGATATGCTGGTCATCTTCTAAGGATATGCTTAAGTGATAGTTAAGTTGATTAACTCTAGTGCCCATGTGAACTTGATATGTTGACATGAATGTTGTGTTATTGCATTTCTACGTATTCATACACTTGCATCTTACATCTCATCTAGGTACGCTAGATGCACTACGTCGAGGACATAATGTGGAGCTAAACTTGAAGACGGTGTTTGGGAAACTATCCCGAAGATGGAAGTACTCGGCGAGTGATGTCTGACAACCACTGACTTGTGTCGGATCCCAGGCAAGCCCCGGAGCATTATAAGCCTCCTATCTTCAAAGCAACTAATTATATATATATGTTATAAGTATTGTTGCATTAAGTGGTAGGAGTTGGTTGGAAACCCTTGTTGCATTATATCATTCCTTGTCCAGATATATGAATCCTTGAATCCTACATAGACTAGGATCGAGTAGATGCTTAGCCCTGCTTTAAGCGGTAGAAGTCAGGTGATTTCCTGTCACCTGCGAGATGTAGGGATATTCATATATGGCACAGTTGGCTATATTTGCTATTGTGGAATAAAACCATGTGTTAATAAAATGAAATGAGACCGGGCGGGATGACGATAGTGAAGCAACAAGGCATGGAGGTCTTGGGTGTGGATCTATCCCCGTCTGAGTCGTTTAAGGACCGATTCGCTGTACGTCCTTGAGTCATGTTGAACGCAGTCTAACACTTAGTTGGACGGATAAGTCGTTCCGACCGCGAAGCCGAGTAATATGGTTCAGGCTGGGAATCGAATGGTAGGTTGCTTCTTGGAGGAGAGAAAGGATGTGCTTGGGGACATTGGCGTGAGACCAAGGGGGGTTAGAGTCCCTATCACCTGGCAGAGTGTCGCCCTTGGGGTTGCGACATCATTTGGACCCGCGATTCCTGAATCGTACGAAAGGTGGCTTGTGCGACCCTGGCAGGGGGCCTGCGCGGTGAGTGTTAGAAATACCCCTCCAGCTGGATAGGAATTCGATTCAAATCGCCGTCGCTCCCGGTTAGTGAGCACTTGACTTGAGCAGCGGCAACGTAGATTCCATTAAATTGAACGGATGGTTAATTGGATAACGATGGAAAGGTTGCCTCAAATTATACCTGCTATGGTTAATATTGTTTGCTCCTAATAAAGTGAGTGCTCTAGTATAGGTTCTAATATAGATGGCAGGTTAATGATAATTAACTTGATGCTTAAGCATTAATGATTACTTATTCATAATAAGCTTTTATGCAAAATGTTGTCAAGCTAGCCCACTTTATATCAGCCTTGCATGATCCTTGGTGTCACTTTATTTCTGGTTTCTGACGGGTAAGTCTAGCTGAGTACCTTCTTGTACTCAGGGTTTTATCCCCACTTGTTGCAGGTTGTGATGTATCATGGCGTAGTGGCGGAGTGTGATCATGGGCATGATCCTTCTGAGTTATCTTCTCTCTAATGCTTTTGTTGGAAGTCGACCTTGGTACTGGCATGTATTTGAAATAAGGGTGTTGTTAGTTTCAAATTACTTTGCTTCCGCTACTTTCGAACTTAAGTTGTAATAACTATGTTGAACTCCGATGTATATTGAACTACTTGTGAAATGGATGTAACATGTGACTTGTTATGTTGAATCACTACGATCTTGGCTTGTATGTTGGTTGGTTTGAAATCCCTCGTGATTTCATTGGACTACCGGAGTTATATGGGCTCAAGTGCGAGAATTTGATCACTTCGGTGATTGTTTTTGTACTTGTGCTCTTATAATTTGGACGGTTCCGTTACAAATAGCTAGGCCTCCTAAGAAGAAAACTGGTAGTTCAAACTTCTACCACCGATGTGTTAATAATAGATGCGGCAGTGGTATTTTCTCCATCATATGAAAAGCCGAGCTGACTGGGATAGGCGTCATGGCCACCGGCCCTATACGACCGTTTGGTGTACTGGCGGTAGTAATTTCAGCTTGAGTAATTTCCCCATTTGCCAACTACCCAGAAACACAGTTGCATCACCATTACTCTATGCCTCCTCTTGGCTTCTCTATCTTCAATGTTGGCCTATTTAAGCTAGGTCTAGATGCGCTTCTTGGCAATCCACACACTCCTTCCTCTCTAGATACAAATAGATACAGACAAAGGTATCTTGAGCCAACCATCTATATTTTCTTCATCGCCATGGCGCTCCTTCTCTAACTCCTCCTACGATAGCAATGGCATTGGGAGAAGGCCTTCAAGATTGGGTACTACCAGCATCTAGGCGCAGCGGGGGCTGCTCGATCTAGGTGCTAGTGGAAGTTTTACGATTAAGGGGGTTCACTTATTTGGGCAAGCCAAGGTGTATTGAATTCACTTTGGTATCCCTAGTTTGGTATCTGAAATGTGGAAGGCCGCTAGGAAGGTGATATGTCTGTATGTACAGTTGCCACCTTTCTGCCCTGTGTATTTGTTGTATTATCACCGATTCATTAGTCTAGCACCCTAGCGATCCTCTCCTTCCTCAGAGCAGTAGCAACAACAGTGGTGCTTCTCTTCCACACCTCCTCTTCTTGCCTCTCTGTCTCCTGACCATAGAGGTGCAGTAGGGAAGGTAAAGCACCTCACTGAGATGCTCCTCTTCTTGCCTCTCTCTTGACCATGCGAGGTGTAGCAGGGAAGGTAAAGCACCTCACTAACATGCTCCTCTTCATGCCTCTCTCTCGACCGTGAGAGGTGCAGACGCTAGTGGAAGTTTTATGAGGTGCTACCTCATCCTTAGTATGCATTGCCTGTCTCCAGATTCAACTATGGGATGTTCTTGTACTTGCAGGTCTTCGTTATTGTACACCCAGTAGTCTTTGATAGGTCTTTGTTATTGTATAACCATGGAATGTAACTGAGGTTATCAATGAAGTTGCTGTGTTGATTGGTACTGTGTTGTTTATATGTAGTTGTTGCCTTAAAAATAATTAATAATTGAATAGCGATGCTTGTTACTCTATTTTTTAAATGTCATAGTATTTTCTTTGGCTACATAGATATGAGATAAAGCACCTCACTAAGATAGTGCTGGGGTGGAAGTATTTTCCTTGGTTTATTTGCAAATTGGTTTTCCATGTTTGCAAATTGTCATTGTTGTAGTTCCCGTCACTGTTTCATTTGGTGATTCAGTGTTAGTGTTAGATTGCAAAGTGTAGGGAATCAAATGATCCGCATTGTCTTCCCTGCTTCATCACCCATGACTCGCGTGGGTGGCCGTGGATGTCACTGTTGATGGTAGCTAACACCTATCATGAACCATCAACTTAACTCAAAAGAAATGCATAAAAGGAATCACCAAGATAGAATTTGGATTTTAACTAACAATTTTCATGAGTTTTGGTGAATCTATGTTTTGCAGGGATTAAATAGGAAAAGAGTCAAAGATGACCCACATGTCAGACTAAAAAGCATATTCTACACGGGAACCAACTTGAGAAGGTTCTAGAGATCACGAGAAGGTGACCCACCAAAGGGAGGACCCACTTGGCTGTGGGCATGGCCGGCCAACCGTGCCCCTTGGTTGGCCGGCCATGGGCCCCACTTGTCAGCCCCCTGCTTCTACGTCGGTTCCTCCACTCTGTTAGGGTTCGCATCTATGTTGTTGATCAAGGTCAGTTTGATCCAAGGGCTCTGGTTCATCGCTCTAGCCTGTATAAGCATGCCCCTACCCCCTAGGTTTAGGCATCCTCATCCTAGGCAAAAACCCTAATCCTCCTCTAGCATTTAGAAACTCTAGATAGGATCAAGAGCCAAGCATTCAAGAGAAGATTAGTCTTGCAGTCCTTCAAAGATTAGGACTAGTCTTATTTACAAATAGTGAGATAGGGTGTGAGGGAAGAGTTTAGAGGAGTTGCCGGCCTATCGGTGTCTCATCTACGGCTTGTACCTGCGGGATCAAGTTCCTCTGGAGCTTGCTTCTGAGATTTCTCTAGTAATCAACTTCTAATTCAAGTAAGTAACATTATTATTATTATTGTTCTTTAGGTTTATGACTCTCTTTTGAGTACTTTAATCCTTGTAGCTCTTGGGTTGAAGTAGTATTCATAGTGTAAGCATGGTGCTTACACTTGGTTAATCATAGATGCACCCTACCTTTTGGATCGGTGGTAGCTCGGAGGGTGACTTTATAGCCTCGTTGAATCTTCTATAGTCCATTTCCTGTTTATAGGCCAAGTAGGACCTGGTTGCTAAGGAAAACATCCTTTGCTGGTGTCTTTTCTTAAGTAATGTCCCCAGTTGAATAATCATAAATATAGCTTGTGAAGGTTAGAACTAGAAGACCTTAGTGATCTTCTCTATATCACTATCATCTCCGTCCTTGTTGCTTCTCAGGGGTTAAGTTTAGACTTAGTTACTCTCATGTTTTCCCTGTGGTAAAATATAAGTAACAATACTCCGGAATACTCCTAGGTCAAGTACTACATCGATATCCATGTGCTTGCGGATCATTCTTAGTGATAATAACGATACTCTGGAATACTCTCAGGTCAAGTACTACATCGGTATCCATGCGCTTGTGGATCATTCTTAGTGATAATTCTATGTGTATTAACAAATACCAACAAGCTTTTCTAGCACCATTGCCGGAGAAAACGGTTGCTGAGATATCTTTGAACCTAGCTTAACCTTGTATTATACTTTTATCCTTTTTATTTTTCTTTTAGTTTTTTCTTTTTCATCCTTATGGATGCCATAGATTCCACTCCTATCTACCAATATGTTGTAGCCATGAGCACCAGCCATAGGCCAAAAGAATCATTAAAGCCTATCCTAACACTTGCCTATGAGCTACGTCCGTGTTTGATTGCAATGGTCTAGAACCAATCCTTTTCATGAAAGGAAGATAAAAATCCTTACCTCCACCTAAAAGAGTTTGAACAGACCTGTGACTGCGTCTGCATAGAGGGCATGTCTGATGAGACCTTACGATAGAGGCTTTTTCCTTTCTCTTTGAAGGAAAGAGCTAAACAATAGTATAATCGAACCATAGGGAGTAAGCAAGGAGATTGGGGAACTTTATGTTCTAGCTTTTGCTTGGACTTCTTTCCCATCTCTAAAGTAGTTAGTCTTCGAGTCAAGGTCCTATCTTTTAAATAAGAAGATAATGAATCTCTGGCTACATCCTAGGAACGTTTCAACCTTCTTATAGATTCTGCTCCAGACTTAGCCTTGTAAGACTCCATTCTTCTTCAATACTTCTACATGGGTCATAAAAAGAAAACCTCAAAGTTTCTTAACGTAGCTTCAGGAGGATCATTCTTGCACATTTCTGCCAAGAAAGCAAGAAAAATTCTAGACAAAATTCTAGCAGATAAACTTGAAGAACCACCGGAAGAGAATTCTTTAGAGGAAGTATTTTAGATAGCTGAACCTGAACTTTTGCCATATCCACCACAAACCTCAGCTATCCCAATTTCTGAGCCACCGAAAAAGGAGGAAACTCTGATTTCAGATTTCATGCTTGATTTCAAGGATGAACTTTTTGCTGAATATTGAAACACCTCGAATTACTACTCTATAAGGAAGCCCCAGAAGTCTAAGAAATCGTCATTCCAATGGAACCTTTAGACCCTTCTAAGAAAGCTTTCCTTAAAAGGACTACGAAAGAGCTAGTGTCCATTATAAGCAATGAGTGGTTAGAAGAATTAGAGCTTTCCTCTGATGTGATCCACTTGGATTCATCTTCTATCTCAATCCATTGCCAAATTCACAAAGACCCTTTTGAATCCCTTTATAATCCAGTATTGGGAGTTAATTTCATGTCTGCATCATTTTCCCATGATTTATTAAGGCACATGCCATTAACACCAACAACAAAGTTGTTGAAAAGCCCTTCAGGACACATTGTCCTAAGTTTGGGAATTTTGTATGTGCTCCCTATCCAGGTGAAATACACCATGGTTCATTTGAACTTTTATATCTTCGATATTATAAAATTTGACATGTTGATAGGACAACTAATTGAAAGGCTTATTCAACAGGGTCAAACAAGGAAAAATAAATATTCACCTTGGAAAAAACTTTAAACTCCCTTTTGTTTATCTCTTATTCTTTAAATGCTAAGACTGAGCCATGTCCTGAGCTCGATCCAATTGAAGAGGATAAGGTAGCATCTCTTGAACACTTGATCGAACTCGACCTTGAAGATGATGCTGATTTCTTCATCAAGGAAGAAGATGAAGATCCCATAGAACCCCAACCTCTTGATGAATTGTTGGAGCACCTAAACCTCCCATTGACCTCAAACCTCTGCCTGCCGGTCTTAGATATACTTTTCTCAATAATGACCAGGAATCTCCTGTGATCATAAGTGATAAACTCTCTCAGGAAGAAACCCTCCTCTTGATAACTATCTTAGAAAAGCATCACTCAGCTTTTGGCTACTCGCTCTAAGACCTTAAAGTAATTAGTCCTACCCTCTGTAGTCATAGTATCCTTACAGATCCTGACATTATACTTTCTAGGGAGCCCCACGTAGGCTTAATAATACGATGAGAGAGGTGGTTAAGAAAGAGCTCTTAAAACTCTTGCACGTCGGGATCATCTATCCTGTGCCACATAGTGAGTAGGTAAGGCCTGTTCAAGCTGTGCCTAAAAAGGGAGGCATGACTGTTGTTAAAAATAAAAAGAATGAATTAATCCCCCAAAGAACAGTCACTGGATGGCGGATGTGCATAGATTACTGAAAGCTTAACAAGGCAACAAAGAAGAATCACTTTTCGCTGCCTTTCATTGATGAAATGTTGAAACGATTAGCAAACTATTCTTTCTTTTGTTTTCATTGATGAAATGCTGGTTTTTACTACCGATTCATAAAAGATTTTTCACATATTGCTTGACCACTTACTAATCTTTTGGCCAACGATAATCCCTTTGAATTTGATGATGCATGCTTGAAATCTTTTAATATTTTAAAGAAAGCACTCATCTCTGCACCAATCATTCAACCCCCTGATTGATCTTTCCCTTTTGAAATCATGTGTGATGCTTGTGATTATATTGTGGGGACAGTTTTGGGACAAACAAAAGACAAAAAGCATCATGTAATTGCTTATGCTAGCAAAACTTTAACTGGACCACAACTTAAATTATGCAACAACTGAAAAAGAACTCTTGCCTATTGTTTTTGCTATTGATAAGTTTAGATCTTACTTAGTAGGAGCTAAGGTGATTGTTTATACTTATCATGCTGCTTTAAAATACCTGCTTACTAAGAAAGATGCTAAACCTCGGTTGATAAGATAGATTTTGCTACTCCAAGAATTTGAACTAGAAATAAAAGATAAAAAAGAGTAGAAAATTCTATTGCCGATCACTTGTCTAGAATGCAGTTTGAAAATCCATAGGAACTACCTTTTAATGATTCACTGCGGGACAACATGCTCTACCAGATCACCCGATCCGACCCCTGGTATGCAAATATTGTCAATTTTATGGTTGTAGGATATGTACCACCAGGGGAGGACAAAAGAAAGCTCATTTATGAGAGTCATTACCACATATGAGATGAGCCATACCTTTTTAGAGTTTGCTTAGGCGGACTCCTCACAAGGTGTGTACCAGCTGAAGAAGGAATCAAGATCATTGAAAGGTGCCACTCATCACCGTATGAAGGACATTACGGGGCATTCCGCACTTATGCAAAAATCTGGCAAAGTGGATTTTTTGGCCAACCATGTATGAAGACATGAAGGATTTCATCTAGAGGTGTGGAGCATGTCAGAGGCACGGGAACATCAATTCGAGAGATGCCATGCCACTCACCAACAACCTCTAGATAGAGCTCTTCGATGTCTGGGGTGTTGACTACATGGGACCATTTTCTAAGTCAAAGAACTGTGAGTACATCTTGGTGGCAGTTGACTATGTTTCTAAATGGGTTGAAGCCATGCCATGCAGAGCTGCTAACTTCAGAAGTTCTAAGAGGATCACTACTAATTTTTGACCTTGTTGCACCGGCAAATTTTTAATGTAATAGGGCCAAAATTGATGCGATAGCTTGGTATCGCATCAATTTCGCGTTTGATGCGAGCCGATGCAATAGCTCTAGATGCAATAGCCTTGTGGCATCAGTTTGCTGTGGCCGATGCGAGAGTTCACTATTGCATCGGCCATCAGATGTCTCTTGCATCAAAATAGAGAGATGCAAAAGGGTTATTGCATCAAAATCCTTTTGATGCGAGGTCATTATTGCATCGGCCATGGATGTCTCTTGCATCAAGATAGAGAGATGCAAAAATGTTATTGCATCAAAATCATGCAGATGTAATACATCTATAAATTTGATGAAATAAAAATTTCTATTGCAACGGCTAACATTCGATGGAATAGACCATATTGCATCAACATTAGGTTCGGTGCAATAAAACCTATTGCATCAACATTTAGGTTCGATGCAATTCAACCTATTGCATCGACAATATGTTCGGTGCAACACATACTATTGCATCAACATTAGGTTCGCTACCATTTTATATCGCATTCGTTTTTATTTGCTGAATGATGAAGCCGTGGAGTTAGTGGGAAGTACCGTAGAATTTTACGTGGAGCACGCTTCTTTGATCCAGAACTACCGCCAACAACCTCTGCATTTTCAGACTCCTTCCACCTTGACTCACCACATTTTGGGCAATTATCCAGGTCTGCATAAGCCTCTCTAAATAACACACAATCATTATAACATGCGTCTATCTTTTCATAATTTAGACCAAGATCTCTAACAACCTTGCGTATTTTGTCCATGCTGTCTGGGAGACAGTGCCCATCAGGAAGAATAAGCAAGAACAGATGAAGTACAAACTCCAAGCAAGCATTACTACAACCAAACATGCACTTAAGCTGAAACATTTTGACAATGAAAGACACCTTGGTAGCTTCCGTGCAGCCTGGAAACAACTCCTTCTTGGCCTCTTGTAACAGTTGAAAAAATTTCCTTGCCTTCTCATTTGGCTGTTCCTCATTGATTTCTCCATGTATAGCACCTCTGATCAATGATTTTATCAAGTATTCGGAACCAGCCCTGTCATCACTTGTATCACCATCATCATCGACATCAATAGCTGAACCTTCATATATACTTTCTTGCTCTCGGATGAAGCTTTTATCAAAACCTTTCCGAAGCAAATGCTTCAGAACCTCCGACCGTTTTCTATATGACATGGAACGACATGCTGAACATGGACATGGTGCTGTTCCTCCTTTACGGCTGCCTCCAAAGGTGCTATCAAGATAATCAGTCAATCTTTGTTGCCACTCTGCAGTTGCCTTATCCAACCGCATCCATCTACTACCCTGATGTGACATACTATTTTGAACGCCTGAAAATCACACACAAAAACAAATAAGACGAATGCAAAAATTTCTAATTAATTTGGTAATTGAACTGAAATTGCTAAGAACATACTATGGTACACATAAAACTAAATAGAAGTAGTGTATTCGCATTTTGCATCCATATTTCTAATTTTAGTTTTTATTTTTCAATCAAATTGAAATACAGTACTGAATATAAATTGAGTAGAGAAACCGAGAAAGGAAAAAAAATATACTAGTATTCATACCAGATAACCAGAATAGCAGAAGTGCAAAACCAAAGAGCAGGAGGGACTGAGGGAATCAGGCAGTTAGCAGGGCCCGAACGACTCAATGTCCCGGCCACCGTGGTGCCTGCGCGGAGGAATGACTCATGTAGGTCGTATGGACATAGATGGACTAATATACTAATTATAGGAGAATGACCATTAAGATTTATATACCTAGCAATTTCTACTTTGCCTCAGGCCGTCTCAACAATTTCTAGTACCCTTAGGCAAGCACGACACTAAGGGCCAGGCAATCTAATATTTTAATATGACACCCCTCTGTGATTCTAAGGTTCTTATGTATAGCACCCCTTTGTGATTCTATGAACTGATCTTGTTTTCTTTTTTTTCTTTTCTAAGCACTAGACAAATGTTTCTTCCGCAACATCTAACATGTTCAAAAAAATATATTGAATTAGAAATTTAGAAAATTAGAACCCTATCAGTCTATCACCGTAATATGGAATGGCTTAAATTTAGAAAAGATTATCTGTAGCCTACGGCCTGTTCCTATGTGGCTTGATAAATTAAGTAATTAAATAATGAAATTAATGGATCAACTACTGGCTTCAGTCGTTTGATGCCTGTACTGTATGGATTGGATTAGAAGGTCAAATAGAAAATTGAAGTTGTCAGGTGAGATCAAACAAACACCGACAGGCCCTGTAACTGAATATTGATGAACTCAAATCACTTACCGCTGCTCCGTCCGGTAGACGGCGGTGGCGGCGCGATGCAGCAGTCGTGGTCGTGGGCAGCGACGGCGTGATGCAGTGGCCATGGGCCGCGCGGTGATGCATCGTAGTCGGACGGCGGCGGCTGCTGGTTTCGACGGAGGCAACGACTGAATGACTGAGCAGACACCTAACGTAAATGGGTTGGAGGCCCAGTGAACGCTGTGGCTCACTCCCTTAAAAAAAGAAATAGTGGCTCATGCTTCCTGTACGCAGAAGATTATTCTGGGATGGAGAAAACTGGTCCTGTAACTGATCAGTGGCTCATTCCATAGCTGCGTTCCGGGTAAGTTGTCCCAATTTTTTTAGGATCATGATCTCATCCTCGAACCAAACGTCCCGAAGAGGTATATCCCCTTACGAACTAGGATCTTAGAATTACCGATCCACGTCCCATGTACCGCGTTTCTCGTACCTACATACGGGGAACTTTTTCTAACTGTGGGCAGCACGCGCCTCTGCCTGGTCTGCACCGCCGCTAGCCACGACAGTGCTGCTAACCACACTAGCTGGATTGGGAGTTGGATATTTTTGTTCTGGGATGGCTGGGAAGGTACGGTGTGGGCTTGTGTCTGATTTTTTTTTAGCAAGGCTGCATTTGGGATAAGTAAGTGGGTTCCTTACTCATCCAAGGTTTTCATGGGCCAAGGCACTTGCGGCCCAATAGTGACAATATACCACATTAAATCAATCTTGAACCGATGTAATAAAAATTACATATTGCATCGGAGTTTATCACTATCAATCCGATGCAATAGTACTTCCTAATTGCATCAATATTCGAAACCGGTGCAATACCAACTACATATTGCATCAAAAATCAATGCTAACGCAACAAAAATTGTCCGATGCAATAATTTATACCTATTGCATCTTGGGTACGAAATCGATGCGATAGGCCATACCTATTGCATCGACATAAATTACTATCGCATCAAATTCATTCTCGATGCAATAATACCCACCTATTGCATCAGATCTTCAAAATTAATGCAATAGCAGGCACCTATTGCATCAGATTTGCGTTTGATGCAAGGCGAAGCGATGCCATAGGATCAAAAATTAGTAGTGGATGTTCGAAGAAATAATATTTCTAAGATTGATGGTTATGGATCTCACTTCATTGACAAAGGCTTTCAATGGTATTTGTCAAGACATGGAATCCATCACAATGTTACCACTCCATACCACCCTTAGACAAGTGGCTAGACAAAAATATCAAACAAACAAATTAAGTGTATTCTCCAGAAGATGGTCAATGAAGTGGGAACAGGATGGAAGGATAGGTTACCCGATGCATTATGGGCATACAGAATGGTCTACAAAATACCGATTGGAATGTCACCATATCAACTTGTCTATGGAAAGTCCTATCACCTACCTGTTGAGCTAGAATTCAAAGATCATTAGGCTATTAGAAGATGGAACATGGACTTAAAAGCCACAAGAATAAAAAGGAAGATGCAACTCTCCGAACTTGATGAATGGCGAGGAAAACCATACCACAATTCCAAGATTTACAAGGAGAGAACAAGAAGATGGCACGACAAGAGGATAAAGAAGAAGGACCTCACCCCAGGAGACAATGTATTACTTTCTAATTCTAGGGTAAAATTATTTAGGCATGGAAAACTTCAAAGTAAGTGGGAAGGACCATTCAAAGTCATAAGCACTTCATCGCATGGAGCGGTAACACTTCAAAATGATGAAGGTACATTATTCAAGGCAAATGGTCACCATCTTAAAATCTTTTTAGAGCCTAGTAAAAGTATTGGCGAATTAGACATAATAGAATTCATTATTTTACCATAGTTATGGGCCTCTACCCTCCTCTTTTTGATTCGTGGTGTGAAAATATATTTTACGGGTTTAGAAAATCGCTAGAAGGCAACACGAAAAAGAGGCCTGCAAGGGGCACTGGGCCTTGCTACTGCCTTTTTGCTTCGTGAACAGTTCACCATATTCTCGTAGATTTTGGATATTCCCGATAGATTCGATCATCCACCACCACGATAAGCCATTAGGGTTGGATCTTGACCCTTAATACAAGTTGAATGCCCCTATATAAACAGCCCCCCTGCTAGCCTCCAACCTCATTCCATTAAAGCTTTCCCTTCCTTTAGCAAAGGAGCCCTCCACTTCCCAAAGTTCCCATGGCCAACAAGCAAAGCATCCCTTTCGGGATGGACCTCAACCAACCACCTCCAGTAGATGACTCCCTAGCCATTGTCCCTATTAAAGAGCCTCTTCCTCTCCCTGTAGTTCCTCCAAAACAGAGACCTCAGAGCTATGGGCAATCCTATTTTGCCCAAGTACGCCAGCTGACGCTTCTCTCGCTGCCAGAGCGTCTACTTCTGAAGGATGCACCACCGAAGGGCCCGATCATCAAGGTGCCGAAGGACGTCAAGCTGCTGCCTCCGAAGCCTAATGAGATGCTGACGGGAGTGAAGCTAGACAAGCAAGGGCAAGTCATCTATGCCAAGTCCACTACTAGCACTCCTCGTCCTACTTTCGAAGGTGTACGTTCTCATCCAGCTAAGGTCAAGTTCATTCCACCGAAGGAGGTACCGAAGAGAGCACCACCACCTTCACAGGAGTAGGGACGAAAGCACTAGAGGACTACAGTGGTAGACCTAGAGCAAAAAGTTGAATTTCTCAGCAAAGTTGTAAAGATTGTAGAAGAAAGCCATCATATCCTTGCTAGGACCATCTTGATGACAAACCAAAGGGTAGATTTAGCAGAGACCGAGTGAAAGAAATTAGCAACCCAGCTTGAGATTCTCTCTCACGATACCCCTGATAAGGGCAAGTCATCAAACTACAGTTAGTTAGGTCAAATAATTCACGAGTTAGTTTTTAGGTTCGTCGCTTAAAATGTTAGGTCCATCGCTTAGCTAAATTGGTTAGAAAATTGTGTAAGTTTGGTTGGTGGAATAAAGTGCCTTATTCAATCATTAATGGAAGTTGGTTACCATTGTTATTCTCTATTTTTTCTAGATATATGTTTTGTCTCCACCTTGTTGTGCATAAAGAAAAATAATAAACAAGGGTGGGGGAGGAACACAACGATAATAAGACGAGAACCAATCACAAAAATCATGAAATTCAGAAAGGAACAATGCAATGACCACGCATGACGAAATGGGCCACGAATGGGACCTAGATCCGGTTGGTCGGCAAACCCCTATGGCCGGCCGGCCAAAGCCAGCCCAGCCTCACCTCGTCCTTCATCCACGGTCAGGTTTGCTTCTCATATGTTATATTTTCACCGATGATGCTTTCCATTTCGAACTGAATTAAAAATCCTTTGATAAAACAACTTAAAAACATGAAAGGAAGATTGTTGTAGTCATAACTTAAGGATAGACTCACATAACACTTTTTCTAAAAGTCTTGCTATTGTTGGGAACTTACTTTAGGAACTCCATGTCACTTAAGTTGTTGTGGAATGTGAGATAGTAGAATAATAAAAATTTGATTCTTGATGTCCAGTCATTGGAGAATTTTATTTGAAAACACAAAATAAATAGCTACACCTCTCCTTTGTAATAAGCAATGACCCACCAGAGCCATATATAGGATAGATAAACCTTCTACATATACTACTTGTATTTGTATTGAGTTTGGTCAAACCTTGTGACCCTTGTTGAGAAACTTATCATGCTCTCAAAATTAGGATCACGTACACTCCACATATATTCTGCTGCTCCTACACTGGGAGTACACAACAACATGTTTTTCATCCACTAAAAATGTTCTACTTCTATACTAGGAGAATACACAAAAAGAAGTTTGTTAGGAATAAATGCTCCAAGTTCTTATTAATTTCTTTCTTGAAAGTTTTTCAATTTGTAGAAAAGAGGCATGTGGCTGTGCTAAAAGAAAAGTATTGAAAAAATAGACAAGTGTCTAAGATATCTAAAACAATGGGCACTCAGATGCCCACCATAAAAAAAGTGAGAAATGAAAAAGATAGCCCATGCTCGCTAGCTAAAGAGTTTTCAAGTTTCAAACAAGAAAGACATGTTTCAAGGAGCATAGTCGAATTAGGACAGCCATCATATATATATTTCACACATGCACATCTTGATCTAAGAGTATGACATCTTTCTCCTTGGATCCTTGTTTTGAATTTACAATATATGGAATGCAAGTATGTTTTCACTTTTATACCTACCTGAGCTCCACATAAGCTTTTAGAAGTAGGCAAAAAGAAGGCAAGATCATCTATGACTTGGTGAAGATCCAAAAATACCATATATATTGAATGATTTGAGAGTACTACAAGAAGGAGAAGGTAAGCTATGTTTTATTTTCAAAACTTATGCAAAAACTCCAACTAACTTGACTGAAGGAAGAAGGTGATCTGTTTTAAACTGTTCCGTTCTTCAACCACCCAAAGTTTCATGGTAGACACATTAAATCCTGTTGTGCAAGTATGTCTAGGAGTGGTTTTATATTGATGTCTTGTCCTAAGGTTATGTTTATAGTGATCCATCCTTTTCTCAAGGAAGAGTAAAAGCCTAACTGTGGGGGAGTTTGTTGACGGTAGTTAACACCTATCATGAACCATCAACTTAACTCAAAAGAAATGCATAAAAGGAATTACCAAGATAGAATTAGGGTTTTAACTGACAATTTTTATATATTTTGGTGAATCTATGTTTCGCAGGGATTAAACAGGAAAAGAACCAAAGATGACCCACATGTCGAACTAAAAAGCATATTCTACACGGGAACCAACTTGAGAAGGTTCTAGAGATCATGAGAAGACGACGCACCGAAGGGGGGACCCACTTGGCAGTGGGCATGTCTGGCCCCTTGGCTGGTGGTTGGACATGGGCCCCACCTATCAGCCTCCTGCTTCTACGTCGGTTCCTCCACTGCCATAGGGTTTGCATCTATGCCATTGATCAGGGTTAGTTTGATCCGAGGGCTCTGGTTCATCGCTCCAGCCTATATAAGCAAGCCCCTACCCCCTGGGTTCAAGCATCCTCATCCTGGGCAGAAACCCTAATCCTCCTCTAGCATCTAGAAACCTTAGATAGAATGAAGAGCCAAGTATTCAAGAGAAGATTAGTCTTGTAGTCCTCCAAATATTAGGACTAGGCTTATTTAGAAATAGTGAGATAGGGTGTGAGGAAAGAGTTTGGAGGAGTTATTGGCCTGTGGGTGTCTCCTCTACGACTTGTACCTGCGAGATCAAGTTCCTCTGGAGTGCTTCTGAGACTTTTCTGGTAATCAATTTCTAATTCAAGTAAGTAACATGGTTATTATTGTTCTTCAGGTTTGTGACTCTCTTTTGAGTACTTTAATCCTTGTCGCTCTTGGTTTGAAGTAGTACTCATAGTGTAAGCGTGGTGCTTAGACTCGGTTACTTGTAGATGCACCCTACCTTCCAGATCGGTGGTAGCTCATGAGGGTGACTTTATAGCCTCGTTGAATCTTCTATGGTCCACCTCCCATTTGTAGGCCAAGTAGGACCTGATTGCTAACAAAAACATCCTTTGCTGGTGTCTTTTCCTAAGTAATATCCCCAATTGAATAATCATAAACTTAGCTTGCGAGGTTAGAACTAGAATACCTTAGTGATCTTCTCTATATCACTGTCATCTCCGTCCTTGTTGCTTCTCAGGGGTTAAGTTTAGACTTAGTTACTCTCTCACGTTTTCCCTGTGGTAAAATATAAATAGCGATACTCTAGAATTCTCCTAAGTGAAGTGCAACATCGGTATCCGTGCGCTTGCGGATCATTCTTGGTGATAATTCTATGTGCGTTAACAAATATCAACAATCACGGACCTTGACTGTTGCCTTCTCCGCTCGTGTTTATTAGTGGATATGACTTGATAACTTGTATTAAGAAATTGGAAACATGTGCAAGGGAATCTGAACCACATCATACGAGAATGTAAATGTAACGTGTTTAGAAATGAATCATACTTGCGTATCGTTGTATTGAGGAGAATGAAGAGTTTATCATACAAATCCCCATCATCCAGATATCAACATTGATCTGCCCAGAATCTACCACATACTTGTGAATAACCTATCAGACTCATTGCGGATCCTACACTCCTCGTTGCAGAACATAGCCCACTCCTCCCAACCTTCCCATCCTACATGGACGCCGCAGCCTTCACCTCCACACTGATATCCATCCTAGCAATGCACCAACATGGCTAGACGAGGCAGAGGACTAGACTCACCCAGATAGGCCACCTAACCAAGTCCTGCAACACAAACATGGCCTATTGGAGATGTTGTGTACATTTCTCGTTCTTCCTTGTCACATTCTCCTTCAGTCCTGCTTCATCACCTTCGACCTTCCTCAACCACCGCCGAGCAATGTTGTCATTGCCGACACTGCTATTGGACCTATGGAGCATAAGGGAGAGAACAAATGTAGCAACATCATGGCCTGCCGTGGTGGAGCGCTCAAGCATGTCGAGCCACGGCATGAGCGTGCTACGGTCTTCCACGAAGACAATGCACATCCCAGCGTAGAAGTAGGCCTCTGGGTTGCCAACGCTAGCAAGCCTAGCGATGAACTTGGTGTAGTACTCGTGGTCGTAGAATCAGTTCCAAGTCCCACGTTGGATCCCATGCAGCAGCACCCGCCGTAGTGGTATGCTCCATCCTACTACGGCGTCACCGCACACCATACACATTTCCGAACAGGTTGCCCATAGGCTACCAAGATCTTCCATGGGATCCACTGCAGCCGTAGCGATGCAGCTAGCAATCTAAACTGCCACATCCGTTGGGAGCTTTACCATGGAACGAGGACACACGCAGCGGTGTCAAAAGATGGATCCTCAGGTTAGGGAGTGATGTCACGGCAGAGCGAAGCACTAGGGATGAGGGGGACTAGAGCGGAGCAAGGTGAGTTCCAAAAAAACCTCTTGAGATATTATGATCGCTCTGTTCTTGAAGGTTCCGTGGCACGGGGATGTCGAACGTCTCAGGAAAGTCAATCGTCATCCTCTGAACCGTGTGAATCACATAAACCATGTATGAAAATGTGACAAAAATTCAGAATGAAAGAATCATATCTTACTATCTTATTACGATTACTAATTAGAGGCCCCAACAGTGTAAACTATGTGAACCACGTAAACCGTGTGAACCCCCTAATTTTGCATGTAAATTACCCACCTCTGGTATTACAAAAGATAATTCAAAGCAGACGATAAGAATAAAATAGGCTAGCGGTTCGTCACTTCATCTCTCCCAAATCACGTGGCTAACGCTAGAGGGGCCGAGCCATGTGGTTGAGTTAATTTTCTCCGTCCAACTTCCAACACTGCTCCATCACCATTACTTCCACTAGGAGAAGCGTGCTCCACTAAGATCATGCAAGATGTGACCTCGCCTTAACTCTTGCTCTCGCTTAGTGCCTATCTCGCCCATCCTTCTATAAAAGCAAAGGCTAAGGCGGGGAAGCAAGTAGATGATTCCCTTTCTAAACTCATTACACTTACCTATCTTCTCATTCTATCTTCTTCATCCGACGCCCCACCTCGACACCCCTTCTTGAATATCTCATCCAATGGCGGATCAGGCAATGAAGCGCCTAATGGAAAAAGTCATCGAAGGTTGTCCCTGCTCATCCCTGCATTCATGCAATGCTACGATGGGACGGAGAGGGCAGCTTGATAGTGCCACCATCGGAGAGCCGATCCTGGCTTTCGGCTATCTCCTCCGATGATGACATGGGGGCAAATGATGTCCTCAAGTTGGTGGAGCAGCTAGACGTGGCCACCTCCGCCCTCTGTAAGGAGAGCCAGGAGGTGGACCAACTGCACCTCTTCGTTGCCACCACGAAGTGAGAAACAGCCACAGCAGAGCTTGCGACCACCGAGGCCCATGCGCGCCTTGCTGGTAAGGCATTTGGCATGATATGATTTTGCTTTTTCACTATGTGCAACATCGTGTCTTCAGTTGTAGCATTTTTTGTCTCCTTTTTAGTCTTCTAGGAGCAGCTGATCGCCGCGCAGGGCAAGGCGGCGGAGACGATCTGCTTTCACTAGGTAGCCAAGGACAACACCTGTGTCTCCTCTCAGATGGCGGCCGAGAGCAACAGGCACTACCAGGATCTCCACGCGGCAGCAGGCAACATTGTCCGCGTGCTTTCGCCTCCTGCGCCTGCGGGGACGACCCTGGCGGACCGCCTCTGCACTGTGCTACCATGGGTCATGGAGCTGGACACGTACTGCATTTGCCTTGGGGCCACTTCGGCCATGGCCATTGCCCAGCTTTAGCTGGGTGAGGACCTGACCATGGTGGAGTCGGGGTTCCTAGATGAGACGAGCTATCGGCAGCGCGAGAACCTGATCGACGAGTTCTCCACCATGGGTGATGGCATCATGGTCGCGGTGGTTGTAGAGGACATCATTCGTAATGCTCCTCGGGAGTAGTTTGATTGTAACATGCCTCTGTATTCTGAATAAAAAAGTTCATAATATTTAGTAGTTATTACTTTGAGATCATCTCTGTTTGCTATGAGTTGAATGTTCCATTTGTGCGCCTTAGAGTTCACAGACCGTATGACAGGTCCATCGTTAGTAGGTGCTAACATCTTCTAATCATCACCATCGGTAGCCTTCACCGCCACTTTGGTCAATTTCCAAGCCCGCGCGTGAGTCCTACGCGTCACTCCCGTGCATATTTACAAAGTTTTGCAGAAATTTGCATTCCCGCATCTGATATAGTTGCTTACAAAGGATGCTCCCCACCATATCTTTCTCCTTCTTAGTGCTGCTATTCCTCATTACCGCCCCTACTCCCCAGTGCTAAACTACATGACCGCCCCTACTCAGCGGCGTGCAAGCCGCCAGTCACCGTCGATAAGCTAGTGCTCTTCGCTGGTATGCCTCACCGATAGGTAGACAACACAGATCCATCGGTGACCAAGCTGATGCTCATCACTGTCATCACCACTCGAGCTCAATGCCACAAGATCCAAAGGCAATGGTAATGCTTTCGCACTTCCCTTTTGTATTATTCTTGGATTTTTATTCCCATCTTCACTCATCTGAGTACGAATGAAGCTTCCCTCTGATTATTAATGAGCTCACGATGCCACCGCTTCCATCGCCATCCCTGCTCCATGAACTCCTTATCAAGATGGAGGAGGTGGCCCCAACAAGAGGGACAAAGTGGCCATCCTCATGGACCATGTCTTGGTCCTCATCCTTAGCCACCTCACTGCTGCTCCCTGTGCAGCTACAAGTGTGTCTATCGCTCTTGGAATAGCCTTATCTAGGGATCCGAGTACTGTAAGGAGCTGCTCTAGATTCTTGTTGAATTCTTCTACCGCAGCTAAAAATACAAATGTAACTTCACCCGTGTCAATGGTGAATACCCCTCGTCCTTCTTACCCTTCCCCATTTAGGATGTCGTAATCTCAGATTGCTCCCAGGGCCTCATCCTCTTGTGGTACTCTGGGTTTTGCTATGTTGTCTATAATCCGGTGACTAAGAAATGGTTGCTACTATCGGGTAGCAACTATTCTTGTGGTTCAGCTCATTGGGGTTCAATCTGATAGTCTCCTCGTACTTCCCTATGTTTGAATATGAGATCAACGATGATGACTCCTTAGGTGTTAACATCTACTCATCTAAAATTGGAGCATGGATCTTTAAAGAATTTGAATAGGGCGAGGGTATTGTAGTATCCATATATGGGAAAGGTGTGTTTCACTACTACAGATTGATCTATCATTGTCGCCACTTTCACTATTGTAGTGATAGAAGCGATAGTGTGATACTTCCACCATTGGTTGGAATGAAAGTGAGGCCTCCTGGGAATGAAACTAGCAGTTTAGACTTCTACCACCGATGGGTTAATGTTAGATGCGGCAGTGGTGTAGGGGTTGCATTTGCTCCATTGCATGAAAAGTTAGGCCGATTGGGATATGCATTTTGTCCACCGGCCCTAAACTAGCATTTGGTCATGTGGCGGTAAATTCAGTGTGAGTGTTGAATGCCTCAACTTCCAAGGTCGTCAAATCACCATTACTTCCACCGCCTGAAGCCTAAGAGCCATACCCACTGCTCTACATACTACTTCAAGCCCAGTGTCCACTGAAACCACCCCTCTTCTTCATCCATCATTCTCTTCTCTTTCAATATACAAAGAAAATATCGAACAACCCCATCAAGTTTCCAAGCAGCCTGTCATCCAATGAGGATGACTTGCCAGCCCACCAGTCCTCCGAGGAGGACGTCTTCTCCGATGACTGGAGTTCTTCTGATTATAGTCCTTCTTGGAGCTCCGAGGAGGAGGGCCTGAAGGAGGAGGACGAGGACAACGCCAAAGGTGACTCCGACGACTCTGACGACGCTGAAGACAACGATGACAACTCTGATGACTCTGACTATAATGATTCTGACTCTGACTTCGACTTTGCCTTGCCTCCTCCCAAGCGAGCAAGGCGACCATGATCCTCTCTGCAAGAGGATCATGTATTTAGATTAAGTAGTTTATAGTTAGTATATGTAGTTTTAATAGTTTAGGTTAGTTAATATGCTTATAGATGAGTACACTCATATACTTGTCCAAAGTGCATCTATGTTACATATACATAATGAATCAATAAAAAAAATTCTATTCACACAGATTTGATCTCTTCAATGCCACCTTTTTATATGAAATGCAAAGCAAGTTCTTTCCAATACTACTTCCAAAATACCATTTTATGGTTTTGATCTCTCGACGAATGTTTTTTGTTTTCCAGTATATTAGTGATTGAAAAGGGAAAAACTATCATGTATGGTTCCGGTTGTTTCTAGGAGAATCTAAAAGCAGCTTAACCACTAACAATCGTCGTGTTATAGCGTTGGATTAGCGTGGCAATGGTCGGCTTAATACAGACACTATTTAACTTATCCTGTGTCGTCCGTTCTCGCTGCCGATCAATCTAGACCATCCATTTGGCAACAAACCTAGAAGCACCTGGCCCGTTTCCAACTCCCCACGTGTCCTGTCAGTGCCTTGGTGGTGGTTCGACCAAGTAAAAAACCACAATACGAATCCATTAGTTCTCCCCACCCATTATTGCTTCATCCTTATTCTCTCCACCTGTTGCTTCATCTTCATTTTGAGTCATCGTCTGTACTTGCCTTGCCTCGAGCACCTTGCATTGTCATAGTGGACAATGCCCCATGAAGGTTGGATGGATTCAGTCACCCCCTGTTAGCATTTGGTTCCAATTGGTTTTGGGTTCGGTATCAGCTTTGTTCATATTAGAAATTTCTTCATTGCAATAGATGTCTTACTTCGCGCCCCGTGAAGGTTAGATGGATTCGGTCACCTCCATGTTAGCATTTGATTCCAATTAGTTTTGGGTTTGGTATCAGTTTTGTTCATATTAGGAATTTTTTCATTACAATAGATGTCTTACTTTGGAAGAAGCCATTTCAAGGTGGGCAACCTTGCGTTTTGTTGGCTAGGGGTGGCACCAGGACCCCAGATGATGTTGTTTGCTACTTTGGGATGGAGCATTCATCCGGACCAACTGTTGATTGTTGAAGCCGTTGTTCGTCACCTTCTCAGACCATAAAATTTGACAAGAATCATTCAAGACTCTATTTGTGGAGAGATTTTTATGCTTTGCAGGACTAGACAGAAAGTAGGCATACTTTATAGATACAATGTGCCCATGGACAGAGATGTTGTCATCTTCGCTATGGTTCATTACCTTTGGCTTTTGAGACCGCATCAACCAATTGAGTACCTTAGCAACTGCCTACCCATCCAGCATTAAGTCTTAGAATTTGTGAAACTTTTATCTTAATAAAGTTTATATGTACTAATGAAACCTCTAGATTAGTATGTATGAGTACTGCATAATCGTTGAACTATTACTTCGGTTGAACTGTTAATTAAATCAGTTGGTCTTGATTGTGGTCCACGTGTACACCTCTATGTAAGCATAAAGGATCCAAAACATGCCTTCTTCTACAGGTGGATAGTACCCTGAACCGGCGGTGACATAGCATTTCATCTTGGCAGGAGTGCGAGGGTTTTGAAGGATGTTTTGGTACCCTGACGGGAGGCAAAAGCATAGACAAAAGACCTGGGCCGACCTCTTCACCCAGAGTGTGCAACACTTTGAACCCTGACTGCTCTATGGCTACATCTAGCTCCAACTCCTCCCAGTGGTCAGCACCATCCTAGGGCACCATCGCGAGAAGAACACCAGCTTCTAGTGGAGAAGGATACAATGAGAGGGGGCCGCCCATCCCGTGTCGTGTCGAGAACCACCCCTATGCATACCAGCCACCACTTTTGTGTTGTTACAGCTTGAAGATGCCTCGATGAATTTTGTGGAGTGATGGAAACCCAGGACGTCAGTACCATAGATGCTACAGGGCACATAATGTAACTCGATTTCTTTTTTGTTTATTCTATTTTTGCAATGCAAATGCTCAAATCACGCTGTACTTATGGTAATTTGGTTTTTTCATAGCCCAACTTAGATTGCGGGTTCTTTAAGTGGCAAGATCCCCAATATGGAAAATTTTTGAGGACTTTGTTTGGATTTGTGTAACATGATTTTGGAGCTAAAGGCGGAGGCCCATGTTACAACAAATGAAGAACATCTGCAGGAGGAGAAAGAGATTATGCCACAGATTGAAGAAATGGCTAGGGTTCCAACGAAGATGATGGAAGATTTCGTACCTTTGATAAAGAAATGTGCTTCCTGTTCTTCATTCATCTGTTTTGTACTTACCTTAGTTCTTAGCATGTTCATTGGTAAGTTGCTTAGTTCAACGCAGTAGATTCAAGTATCAATTTATTATGTATTGGACTGAAATCTATCACTTTTGTACAACTATTGTTTAACTAAATGCAAGGTGATTATCTAGGTATTCAATTTATTGAAATGTAAATGCTAGTACGTCCAAGTATCAACTGATGTGTCAGACTAAAATCTATCACTATTGTACAACTATTGTTGAACTAAATGCATGGTGATTAAGCAGGTGTTCAATTTATTAAACTATAAATGATAGTAGATTCAAGTATCAATTGATGTGTTGGAGGCATCCTATTTCCCTGCACACTAGGTCCTGGTATAGGGGCAACCAATTTATTGAACTGTATATACACTCCTACGGTCCTACCACACCTTCCTCCTATCCATTCGCCACTCTGCTCCCTTGCTCTGCTTCACTCTGCTAGCATCGGACAAAAGGCAGCCTCTCGCATGCTCACTGCTCCTTCACCTCCAACCTCGCTGGTGCACAAATCTTTAGCACACCATCCCTGCTTCTCTGCTCTATCCAGATTTAAGGTAATTGCACTAGATCTGCTCCTTCACCAGATTCTATATTCCTTTGTATTGCTCTCTCATGCTCTCTACTCCTTCACCTCCAACCTAGCTATAGTAATTTTGTTGGATCTGCAGATGAAAATGCATCTTCTCGTTCTAGAGTTTGTGGCCATGTATATCTATGGAGCGTAGCTTGTGAGCCTTATTGTCCTCAGTACTCGTTCACCGAATTAGTGCTTTGTGAATAAAGTCAATGAGCTAAATGAAAGTGTACCCATGGATGTGGACATAGTTGTACTAGTCAAGGCTCAGGATGACATGGAGATTGATAACGATCCCGTGGAGGTCGACAATGATCTGCAGGATATTATGGAGATTCACAATAATCCCATGGAGGTCGACTAGGATCTGCATGGAGAATGATTAATTATGCAACCAATGATGTATATATGAAGGCCTTTTAACTTTTGCATAGTGTTGGCCTTATTAGTATCTGCATTTTAGCTTTTGGCATGATTGTTAGCTTTGTAGTGTCCACCTACTTATTCGGTATGAATGTATGGAACTCATGTTGGATTCCTTTCAATCTGAGAGTACTGGTATTGTGCTTTCCTTATGTTTTCTAAGTACATGTTTTGGCCTTCGCCTCAATGTAAATCTGTGTGCCTTATTATTCACCATCGAACTCAAGTTGGCTTCCTTTCAATCTAAGTACTGGAATTGTGCTTTTCTTAGTTTTCTAAGTGTGGGATTGTGTGCCTTAGTGTTCATCACTGTATCATATGGAGGTCTTTAGGTGGTAATAGGACCTAGCCACCGATGATGGTACTGTTCATCACCGCCGCTTAGTTGCAAAATTTCTAATTCCGTGTTTGAACCCTCCCGCACGGAACTGATGAAAGTTCGATTCCCACGTGCCGTAAAAGTTACGCAGAGAGCAAGTAACCTACTCCAACATCCCCTTTATCCCTCCCGCACCCAACCCTACCACTGCCCTCCCTCACCCACACACACATAACCTTTCTTTTCTTCATTGCTGTTGTTTGTCATTGCCGCTCCTGCTCATCAGCACTACTCAGCCCTTACTCCGCGCTGGTGCACATCGTTGGATTGCTCGCACAGATCCACTGGCGCATGAGCTACTGCTGTCATCAATGTTGCAACTCATGCTCACCATCACCAGATCCAAAGGCAAGTGTAATAAAGTCTTACTTGCATCGTTGTCCCTTCTCCTAAAAACTCATCTCCTTACTAATGTTTATTGATGCAATTGCACGACAGGGCGGTCTCATCTCTTCGGCTGGTGGTGTCCTTCTAGATGGAGGCCCCCAACATGAGGAATGCAGTGGACAGCCTCTTAGACAATGTGCTTACCGACCTCTTCCGCTACCTCCTTGCCTGGTTCCTGTGCTCCTACAAGTGTGTCTCTTGCTCCTAGAGGCGTGTCATCTCTGACTCCTATCAACGTAAGAAGCTTTCAGAGACTATCATCAGCTTTTTCTATGATAGCTGGTGGAAGGGCCATCGCCACTTCCCTAGCACATCGGTGAACGACCCTCCTTATCCTTCTTGCCCTTCCCACTTAAAAAAGTCCTAATCTCATATTGTTGCAGCGGTCTCGTCCTTTGCTTGTGTGCTAGGCCTAATGGATTACTTCGCTATATTGTCTACAATCCGGTGACCCACAAATGGCATGTACTGCCACGTAGCATCCGCTCTGTTGGTCAGGCTCGCTTAGGTTTTGACCCAACATACTCGCGCTTCCATGTGATTGAATTTGTTGAGGTGGAGGGTGCGTGCGTAGGTGTGGAGATCTGCTCATCTAAAACTGCAGCATGGATCTTTAAGGAATTTGAATGGAGCGAGGGTAGTATTGTTCTACCTTCAAAATCGAGAAGTGTTTTTAATGGTTTTATACGCATGCTTGAGTACTCTGTGATAGTTGCTGTGGATATGGAGGAAAAGACATGAAGGACAATTCGTAAACCAGGTGATGCTAAAATGTCCATCCATCAAGCTCAGGGCACAATAGGTCTTGGCTTTTAGTGTGGATACTTGAGGATTATGGTACTGATAACTGGAGTTTGAAGCATGTTGTGGACACGGAGGAACTGTTTGGACACATGAATATTAAAGTTGGTTCTGAGCTTTGTGATGAGGAGTATAGAGTGATTACAATTCACCCAGAATGAAATTTCATTTTTCTTATTGGGAAGGATAGAACATTGATTGCATATGACATGGACTGCAGGAAGGTTCATGTCATCCATGCCCGTGTCATCCGCTTTTCTAGATCAAGAGGGCACTTCCATATGAATAGGCCTTACTATCTTCCTAATGTTTCCTTGTTCATGGAGTCATTAGCAGAGCAGTAAAGGTGTATTTCCTACATTTCGTCGTTACGACAGTCTTTGTTCAGGTAGGCAGTTGTTTTCATTCTATGTATAGGCCAATTTTGGCTTGTTAACTAAAGGAATGGTATGTTCAATATTATTAATTCTGCTGCTTTGTTCAGGTTATGGATCAGAGATAGAGAAGAGGGGTTCCATGGTGCATTGGCTACCAATTCGAAGGATGCACTAATTATATTCATTTTGCCTTGCAAGCAAGAGTGCCACATAGGAGGAGCATGGCTATGTCGTTTCTTTATGTTATGTAAGTCTGTATACATTAGTACCTTTAGTATGCTATATGTACAGCTTGTGCTAGGATATCAATTGAGAAAGATGTTATGGTAGCGTCTATTGTTATTGTAAAAAGTACTCTTGTTTGTGAACACGATTTGTGGATGCATTGATTATATATCTGTATGCTTTGTGTTCATGAAGCTATTAAGGGCCCAGCAGAATTAGTAACTATTGTGGAACCGAATGAAATTTTGTCACCGTCGCTATACGTATGATGCAGCAGGGATCAAAAGTATATCACTGCTGAATCCTTTAGTAACCCAACATTGACTAAATGATCATCAAAGGCGGATCGTGGTGCAAGACGATGGTGACCATGAACTTTGTACTGGCGAATCATACGCTGAAGCGACGGTGGTGTTAACCTCTACATAGGCGTCTCGGTCGTCGAACCGATAGTAAACCTGCATAGCTGATAGTCGGGTCAAAGTACAAGGTGACAGTGCTGGTGACCACTACACAGGCAGTTTATGTGCCCACACGATGGTTTTGATAGCCTTGACACAGTCAGATCATTTGCCAATGCGGCAGTGTTAGTGTATATCCACAGCCGAGTCGTGCTCCAATGCGATTGAAGTAAGGACCTAATCATGGATGGATTATAAGCCAATTGGTGGTGTTAGTGTACACCGTAGTCGGTCCCGGATGCTGACGGTGAAGGCTATGACCATCACTGTCGACAGCTTACTACCAACGTCAAAATTGGACTGCGATACGGGTTACGACGCGGCTGTGAAAGTTGCGAGTAGTAGTGTTTGTTAATGGTTTTATTCACATACTAGAGTTCACTCAGACAGTTGCTATTGATATGGAGGGAAAGACATGGAGGAAAGTTCATAGGCCAACTGGTGATGTAATCTCTATCCATGAAGCTCAAGGTCAGTTGTGTTTATGTACTACTGATACTTTGAATATGTATGAGCTTTCAATTTGGATCCTTGAAGACTATGATACTAGTAAATGGACATTGACGTATAAGGTGACCACGCTAGAGTTATTTGGAAAGAATAATATTGAAATTGGTACCGAGATTTGTGATGTGGCCTACAAAGTGAATGCAGTTCATCCGACAAATCACTGCTTGCATATGACATGAACTATAGTAAAGTTCATGTCCTCCCTGCCCGATCCATCGGCTATCCTAGAAGTACCTGAAAACTGTTATATATGAGCGGTGGACCTCACTATCTTTCTTATGTTCCCTTGTCAATGGAGTCATTAGTAGAGCAGAAAAGGTGCAAATTCTATATTTTGTTGTAATTACGTCATTCCTTTGTTCAGGTAGGTAGTTGTTTTGATTCTATATATCAGCCAATTTGGGTTTCATAACTAAAGGAATGGTGTGTTGAATATTATCAATTGTGTTGCTTTATTGTTGACGGTCATTAACTACTATTATAAACCATCAATGAAACATGAAAAATGCATAAATCAATCACTAAACATAGAGTTAGGGATTAAACTGACAGAATTCCATAGGTTTTGGTCAATATATGTTTCTGCAGGGGATGAATTGGAAAAGGGGCCAAGATATCAAAGACATCGGGCTAAAAATAATATTCTACGCGGGAACCAACTTGAGAAAATTCAAGAGAACACGAGAAGGCGATCCATCAAAACTTGGGCCAAAAAGCCATAAAGGAGGTTGACCGACCTAGGCCTAGGTCGGCCGACCTGGGCAAAAGCCCAATCATGGCCCTCTTTGAACGTCGGTCTCCCACCACCATTGAGGTCCAATCTTCGCCATAGATCAAAGTCAGTTTGATCCGAGGGCTCTAGTTCATCTCACCGGCCTATATAGGTAGCCCTATACCCCCTGAGGCGAAGGCATCTCTGAAACCCTAATTCATATTTTCCAGTGAGGATCAATTGAGAGGCGTCCCATGAAAGGATCTACCTCTTAGAGATTGCCATCAAGAGAAGTAGTCATGTATTCCTCCAGAGATTAGGACTAGCCTTTAGATATAGTGAGATAGTGTAAGGGAAGAGTTTGGAGGAAGTGTCGGCCTATCAGTGCTCCCTCCACGGCTTGTACCTGTGGGATCAAGTCCCTCCGGAGCTTGCTTCTGAGATTTCTTTGGTAATCAACTTCTAATTCAAGTAAGTAACATTGTTTATATTGTTCTTCAGGTTTGTGAGTCTCTTTTGAGCGCTTTAGTCTATGTCTATTAGGTTAAAGTATAATTCGTAGTGTAACTATGGCGCTTAGACTCGGGTTACTCGTAGATGCACCCTACCTTCCGGATCGGTGGTAGCTCGCGAGGGTGACTTTATAGCCTCGTTGAATCTTCTATAGTCCACCTCCCGTTTGTTGGACATGTAGGACCTAGTTGCTAAGGAAAGCATCCTCTGCTGGTGTCTTTTCTTAAGTAATGTCCCTAGTTGAACAATATTAGACATAGCTTGCGAGGGTTAGAACTAAAAGACCATAGTGATCTTCTCTATGTCCCTATCATCACCTTCCTTGATGCTTCTCATTGGTTAAGCATAGACTTAGTTGCGCTCACACGTTTCCCTATAGATACAATATTTAAAACCTCCGGGTGAAAGCTATGGTGGTATCTGTGCGCTTGCGGATCTTTTCTGTGTGCGTTAAAATATACCAACAAGCTTTCCGACACCGTTTCCGGGGAAACGGTTGTTGAGTTAACTTTGAATCTAGCTTAACCTTGTATTATACTTTTATCCTTTTCTTTTTAGATTTTTCTTTTTCATCCTTATGGATGCCATAGATTCCACTCCGATATACCAATATGCTGCACCCACGAGCACCAGTCATAGGCCAAAAGAATCATCAAAGCCTATCCTAACACCTGCTTATGAGTTATGCCTATGTTTGGTTGCAATGGTCCAGAACCAATCCTTTTCAGGAAAGGTAGATGAAAATTCTTACCTTCACCTACAAGAGTTTGAACAGACCTGTGACTACCTCTGCATAGAGGGCACGTCCGATGAGACTTTAAGATGGAAGCTTTTTTTCGTTCTCTTTGAAGGGAAGAGCTAAAAATGGTATAATCGAACCATAGAGAAGAAGCAGGGAGATTGGGAAACTTTGCGTTCTAACTTTTGCTTGGACGTCTTTCCCATCTCTAAAGTAGTTAGCCTTAGAACCGAGTTGCTATCTTTTAAACAAGAAGATAATGAATCTCTAGCCACCTTTTGGGAACGTTTTAACTCTCTTATAGACTCAGGACCACACTAGCCTTATAAGACCCCATTCTTCTTTAAACTTCTACATGGGTTTTAGCAAGGATTCTAGGAAATCCCTTGATTTAGCCTCAAGAGGAGCTTTCCTTCATTTGTCTGCTAGTGAAGAAAGGGCTATGCTTAATAGAATTAGTGAAAAGATTCCTTGTACTAGCATTCATTATGAGCTCCCCGAGGAAGAGAAGGAATCATCTCCCAAATAAGAAGAGGAAGTTTTGATGGCCAAATCACAACCACTCCAATCCCAAGGTTTAGCTATCAATCCCAATCCACCAATACCCAGAATCTAAATTCTCCAAGAGAAGAAGAAAGTCAACCTTTTAAAATTTCTTGGGAGGATGATCTATTTGATGCTGATTTTAGGAATAGTTTAATCTTCCAGTTCCATGAGAGACCTTCAAGTGAATATAATTCAAATCCTCTCAAGAATGGATATCTTAGAAAGTGTCCTTATTCCTATATAAGACATCAGGAAGAATTCAAGGATGGCATGTCTAGTGATGCCATAGAAGGAGAGCCAAGCCATTTAGAAGTCAATCCTATCTTCTCCACTTCTATGCCTACATCAGATGTCTTATCTGAACCCATCTCTTAACCCATCCTTGATTCTGATGACCTCTCTTATGCTCTCCCTCCTAAGTCTCATGATGACCCTAGAAATTCACTAGGATAACCAAAGCATACGAGTCATGTAGACTACAAGAATGACCAAGAAGAGCAATGACAATGGCAACAATGTATTAAGAATTGCCTGGAATATATGAAGAACACATATGTTGTTGTTAAAGAATGGATGGACAAGGACGAAGCCTTATGGTTAGGATCCAAACTTGGCTTAAATCCAAATGGTGAGCTTGAATCAATATCTTTAATTAACATGACTAATCCAAGTTTGGAGAAAGCCTTAGATGAGATCAACCCAAGAGACACCAATCCATGAGAAATCATGGACAATAAAATGTCCAATGACTATCATATGCATGGAATGATGGAGACAATATTTTCGCCTATATATATTCATGAAGAAACACCCTTAGAGCTTGAAAAAGGAAGATGACATCAATGAGCATGGAAGCTATTTCATGAACACCTTATCGAATCTACACTCATATGAGAAATCTCTTGAATCAATTGGTCTCTCCAACATTGCCACACACGAGATCTCCAACCCCCTCATTCTCCCTGTTCATAAAGATTTTAAAAGGGTAGTTGTAGATGCATATGTTTATCATAAATATTGCAGATCCCGTTGTGTGAATCTTAAGATAGGTGTTGGAGGAGAAACCACTTCACCAACTTGAGCGTAATTCGAAGGTTTTCCAAGGACGAGCTTGTGTCCTAAAGCAAGCACTTTCGAGAGATTGTATGAGCTTTCACCTTTTTGCCCTTATGAAGTGAGCATAGAAATATAATTGTGAAAATATTCCTTCGGATATTTCTGTCACTAACCATTCTAGGGTTAAAGCAAAAGAACGAAGGAGGACAAGCATCAGGTATGTCCAACCAATCATTATGCAACATTGAATTATATTTATCCAAACTTGATTTTTGTCACACCCATTTTTAAGGAACAAATGGAATGTATAATCTTATGTGCGCCCAGAGATCAATCACACATAAGATGACAAATATAAATAGTACCATCACAAATGTTTATTACATAACAAATAGTATCACAGAGTCTTCACGTAATTAAGCGGAAACATAGAATAATTCTTGTGGTAGCTAGCTCCATAGCACAGGCATGTCAACTGGTTGACCACAAGTCTAGTAATCTTTGGGGAAGTAGTAGTAGTAATCACTATTTGCACATTTAGAAGTCCATCCTGAGGTGTGGGGGAATGCAAGGGTGAGCACAAAAGTACTCAACAAGTGTAACATGGGGGTTCATGAAGCTCAAAAGGATTGACACAGGTTTAACTGCATGTAGCTTTTAGTTGATCATATTTTAAGCAATTGAGTAGCAACAAATAGGTGATGTTCCCATAATAAACACATGATCATGTAAAGAGAATAATGAATAGCAAGAACAAGTAAATTTATAGTGATCTCTATTCCATAAGGGTCCAAGGCCGCTCGTGTCCGTGAGCACGGCTGATATACCAGTTTTACACTCTGCAGAGGTTGTACACTTTCACTGTGAGTCATGATCCCCAAAGGTCCGAGGTCATGACTCCCCATTGGACAGTTAAGTTTCACTATGAAGTCTTTCCAAGATTCGTCTAACAAGTTAGGGCCGCTAGGTTTCTGTGCCCTACAAATGTAGAGCCCTCCTTCCGTATGGCACAATGACACGCAGCCTATACTCATAAGGACAGAAGCCGCACTACACCCGACTCGGAACACACCCCTCTTGCGCCATAAAGGTAACCACTAACAAGCTAGAAAAGGTCCTCTTATATGACTAAAGCCAGAGCCATGTAGCCCTCACAGCTGTAATGTAAGTCCCGGATGTTCGCTTACAGATAAATCCTTATGAAGAGGAATCTAGAGAAAACTCTAGCCCTCTTGTTCTCTATTGCTAAAAATCATCTTTTAGTGTTATTGCATATATCATTAGTCAAATTACAAGATCATTGTTTATGTGAGCACTAGCAAACTACCCAATGCTATAACCATAGGATTCATGGAACAAGATCAATACTAAGGCATCCTCAACAAGGAGACACATGCATCATGAATTAAGTGAATTAAAGTGAATAGGTAACAAGGATAATCCCATACTATACTTGCCTTGATCTAGCTGATCCTGTTGATCCGGTTCATAATAGTACTCTTGATCACCAACGAACTGCTCACCGTCTACTCTCGATTAACACATCAACAACAATCATCCAAGAGCAATCATGCAAAGCAAACAAAGCTACAATTAGAACAGTACACCAATAGTAGTAAAATAAGATGAAAAGTTTGTCAAACAAATCTACATCTCACTAGGATCACACAGACGCGAATTGCACGTAAATCGGAGCTAGAACGGAAAAGTTATGATTTAAATGAGATTTACTTTATTAAAGTAATAGATTAAATCTAATCTCAAAATTTAAAAGTTGAGAACCTACTAAATAGTAGCACTAACATGTAGAGTATGAAATTATGAACCTAACGCAACTTGAATGGGTCAAAGCGGAGTTAAAACGGAGGTTTTATAAGCGAAATAAGATTGAAATAAATCATGTAAATATTAAAAACGTTTTTTCAATTAAACCAACTGAATTTACGCTTTCAAAAGGATAAAGCGTATTCTGGCTTTACGCTTATGGACTGTGGGTTTGAATATAGAAAAACAGAGGGGCTCTTTTAGAAAACTAACAGCGGAAAGGGTATAATGAAATCTGAGCCGTCGGATACAACTCGTGCGGCTCAGATTAGAAATTAGAGAGGGGGAGAGGGGATTCCGGCCAGCTACAGTGCCGAGCGCGGCAGTGGACATGGCCGGCGGCGAGAAAACTCGCCGGCACACATGGTTAGGGCCCTAGAGGCCATGGTTCAACTCGGGAATAGCACGGGAAGAGAGAGGAGCTCAAGCCGAACTCACCGGAGATGAAAACGGGGTCGCGGGCAGCTTGAGGTCGACGCGCAGCTTCCAACGGCGGACGGGAATCCTCTGTACACAATGGCGAGATGAAAACAGCGAACCAAATTAGAAAAGGAGGGAAGAGAAGTGATCGGCTACTTCTAAATTGATCACAAAGACCATCATTAGCTTACAGGAACCACTGAATCGATGAACTCGTCGAATCAAACTTAGGCAGCGGCGGCGGGGATTTGTGGTGGCTTGAGCTCGAGATGAGGTGATGGCTGCTGCGATTAGGGTAGAGATGAAGGCGGTGCGAGCGTGACTGCTATTTAAGAGGAGCTCACCTTGCAGGGCAAGGCATGGGAAGGAGTCGGAGAGGTGGTGGTCTCCTTCTTCGAGTCCGTTTCAAGCACGAGTCGGAGGTGGAAGACGACGCTGCGTTGCGGGCCCCGAACGTTAGCCACAGATAGAGGGAAAGAGCAAGGAAGCTCACGGCGTCGGCTTACTGGGCCGGCCCAATGTGCGGCTGTGACCCAGCAACAATGAGAAGACGGCAGCAGGCCAATCTAGGCCTAGGAGGCGAGCTGGGCTGCGGGTGTTGAAGCCGAGCAGGCCATAGAGAAGGGAGAAAGGGCAGCTGCCTGCGGGCCAAAATGAGAAGGGAAGAGAAATTTCCTTTTCATTTTTCCTTTCTAATATTTCCATTCATTTTCAAATCCATTTTTCAAAAGATTTTGAAATCCTTTTTACTTTTGGTAAAACCCACAAAACACACATATAAATATGCAGCGGCATGTATGCACAAGCATGTGTCTAGCCTTATAGTTGATTTTATTTATTGAAAATTATTATTTCTCTAGGTTAAAATGCTCACAAAATTGCCTAAGTAAATCAAATTCTCCTATTTTAAAATGATGCAAATTTTAGGGTGTTACAATTGTACCCCCCTTAAAATGAATCTCGTCCTGAGATTCGGACGATGCTTACTCAAACAACTGTGGGTACGCCTTTATTAAATCTTCCTCTCTTTCCCATGTAGCCTCTGCTTTCGAATATCGGCTCCAGTAAACTTTACACATCTTTATAACTCGGCTCCTGGTAACTCTTTCCGCTGTCTCCAAGATTTTTACTGGATACTCCTCATAAGTGAGATTTTCCTTAACAGTGAGTTCTTCCAAAGGTATTTGTTCTTTCAGTACACACAAACATTTCTTTAACTGAGACACATGGAACACATCATGCACACCTGCTAAGCTCTCTGGCAATTCCAATTGATATGCCACTTCTCCACGTCTCTCTAAGATCTTAAAAGGACCGACATACCTCGGTGCTAACTTTCCTTTCCGGTTGAACCTTTTTACACCTCTCATAGGTGACACCTTCAGGTAGACATAATCTCCTACTTCAAAAGTCAACTCTCTCCGTCGAGTATCGGCATAACTTTTCTGTCATGACTGAGCTGCTTTCAAATTGTTTCTGATCATTCTTACTTGTTTCTCAGCATTCCTAAGCACATCAGGACCGAACACTTGACTTTCTCCTATCTGATTCCAGAACAACGGAGTTCTACACTTCCTACCATACAAAGCTTCAAAAGGTGCCATATGTAGACTTTTCTGATAACTATTATTGTAGGAAAACTCTGCATATGGCAAACTCTTATCCCAACTTGTACCATACTGTAAAGCACAAGCTCTCAACATGTCTTCCAATATCTGATTAATCCTTTCAGTTTGCCCATTCGTCTGAGGATGATATGCGGTGCTAAAATTTAGCTTAGTCCCTAATGACTCCTGTACTTTCTGCCATTAATATGATGTGAATTGAGTATCTCGATCTGACACTATCTTCTTTGGAACTCCGTGCAAACTTACTATTCTTTCCAAATACAGTTCAGCCAACTTTGCACTGGAATATGTTGTTTTGACTGGTATAAAGTGAGCAACTTTCGTCAAACGATCCACTATAACCCATATTGAATCAAAACCTCTCTGAGTGCGTGGTTACCCCACTATGAAGTCCATACCAACTTCTTCCCACTTCCACTCAGGTATCTGCATCGGTTGCAATAATCCTGCAGGTCTCTGATGCTCAGCTTTAACCCTCTGACATGTATCACATAGTGCAACATACTCTGCAACATCTCTTTTCAAACCATACCACCAATACCTCTCTTTCAAATCCATATACATCTTGGTACTTCCAGGATGAATAGAGTAAGCAGACTCATGAGCTTCACGTAGAATTGCTTCTCTTATAGCTTTGTCCTCAGGCACACATAAGCATTTCCCAAACCATAGAGTTCCTTTATCATCCAAACGGAATCCTGGTGCCTTACCTTTCGGTATATTCTCAACTATCTCCTTTATTTTGTCATCTATCAACTGACCCTTGCGTATTTCTTGCTCCAACACAGGCTCTATCACTAATTCCACTGCATTAATGGCAATACCCAAGTTTAAATGCTCAATCTCAGCGCACAACTCATTTGACATAGGCATTACTTGTACCTCATTAGCATAGCTCTTTCTACTAAGAGCATCAGCAACAACATTAGCCTTGCCTGGATGGTAATGTACCTCCAAATCATAATCCTTAATCAACTCTAACCATCGACGTTGTCTCAAGTTTAGATCTGACTGGGTGAAAATATACTTCAAACTCTTATGATCAGTGTAAATATCACTCTTATGTCCAATCAAATAATGCCTCCATATTTTCAAAGCATGCACCACTGCTGCTAACTCTAAGTCATGAGTAGGATAATTTAACTCATGCTTCCTCAACTGTCGAGATGCATAGGCCACTACTCTGCCTTCTTGCATAAGCACACAACCAAGACCCAAACGAGATGCATCACAATAGATAGAGAAACTCTTACTCAAATATGGCAAAACTAACACCGAGGCTGTTGTCAATCTTTTCTTCAGTTCCTCAAAATTTACCTGACACTTATCAGACCACACAAACTTAGCATTCTTTTCTAACAATGCTATCATTGGCTTAGCAAGCTTAGAAAACCCTTCAATAAATCTTCTATAATATCCAGCCAATCCCAAGAAACTACGAATTTCTCCCAAACCATAAAAGCTATGAAGGTGATTCCAGAGGCATTGGGAAGATGTTCAAGTTTGGTTATTTCCATAAAAATTTCACAAACTTTCGCTAAGCAGATATTTCTGAGCACTGAAGAAAAGACAGAATGCTCCAGAAAAGGTAGAATCGAGAGAATAAGGTAAACCAACCCAACTATATACTGCACTGATCCTTATACCTTATAGACCTATAGACTAAATGAAATTGTGGACAAACTCCACAAGATCATTGCAATCATACAAAGATCCAAAACAAGCACATGCATAATGACATTCAACAAAGCAAACATTGACTCAACTTGCGATACTGCCATCCTCTTTATATTAAGGGCAAAGGATCCTAAATCTCCTCTTCTGATGACGCAAGAAGGTGGTAAGAGAAGATTCTAAAAGCATATCAAGGCAATGAGTATAGATGAGAGCAAAGGATTAAAATAAGCATCAACGAGGAGAAAAATATCAAGGGTAGATATATAGTAGAGAAGAAAATGTCAAGGATTATAGAGCAAGGATTTTATAGCAAGTTCAAAACCTTAAGACGGCCATTTTCTAACTAGGCTAGCGTCCTACAGTCAGTATTGCTCTGATACCACTCTGTCACACCTATTTTTAAAGAACAAATGGAATGTATAATCTTATGTGCGCCCAGAGATCAATCACACATAAGATGACAAATATAAATAGTACCATCACAAATGTTTATTACATAACGAATAGTATCACAGAGTCTTCACATAATTAAGCGGAAACATAGAATAATTCTTGTGGTAGCTAGCTCCATAGCACAGGCACGTCAACTAGTTGACCACAAGTCTAGTAATCTTCGGGGAAGTAGTAGTAGTAATCACTATTTGCACATTCGGAAGTCCATCCTGAGGTGTGGGGGAATGCAAGGGTGAGCACAAAAGTACTCAACAAGTGTAACATGGGGGTTCATGAAGCTCAAAAGGATTGACACAGGTTTAACTGCATGTAGCTTTTAGTTGATCATATTTTAAGCAATTGAGTAGCAACAAATAGGTGATGTTCCCATAATAAACACATGATCATGTAAAGAGAATAATGAATAGCAAGAACAAGTAAATTTATAGTGATCTCTATTCCATAAGGGTCCAAGGCCGCTCGTATCCATGAGCACGGCTGATATACCAGTTTTACACTCTGCAGAGGTTGTACACTTTCACTATGAGTCGTGATCCCCAAAGGTCCGAGGTCATGACTCCCCATTGGACAGTTAAGTTTCACTATGAAGTCTTTCCAAGGTTCATCTAACAAGTTAGGGCCGCTAGGTTTCTGTGCCCTGCAAATGTAGAGCCCTCCTTCCGTATGGCACAATGACATGCAGCCTATACTCATAAGGACAGAAGCCGCACTACACCCGACCCGGAACACACCCCTCTTGCACAATAAAGGTAACCACTAACAAGCTAGAAAAGGTCCTCTTATATGACTAAAGCCAGAGCCATGTAGCCCTCACAGCTGTACTGTAAGTCCCGAATGTTCGCTTACAGATAAGTCCTTATGGAGAGGAATCTAGAGAATAGCCCTCTTGTTCCCTGTTGCTAAAAATCATCTTTTAGTGTTATTGCATATATCATTAGTCAAATTACAAGAACATTATTTATGTGAGCACTAGCAAACTAACCAATGCTATAACCATAGGATTCAAGGAACAAGATCAATACTAAGGCATCCTTAACATGGAGACACATGCATCATGAATTAAGTGAATTAAAGTGAATAGGTAACAAGGATAATCCCATGCTATACTTGCCTTGATCTAGCTGATCTTGTTGATCCGGTTCGTAATAGTACTCTTGATCACCAACGAACTGCTCACCGTCTACTCTCGATTAACACATCAACAACAATCATCCAAGAGCAATCATGCAAAGCAAACAAAGCTACAATTAGAACAGTACACCAACAGTAGTAAAATAAGATGAAAAGTTTGTCAAACGAATCTACATCTCACTAGGATCACACAGACGCGAATTGCACGTAAATCGGAGCTAGAAAGAAAAAGTTATGATTTAAACGAGATTTACTTTATTAAAGTAATAGATTAAATCTAATCTCAGAATTTAAAAGTTGAGAACCTACTAAACAGTAGCACTAACATGTAGAGTATGAAATTATGAACCTAACGCAACTTGAATGGGTCAAATCAGAGTTAAAACGGAGGTTTTATAAGCGAAATAAGATTGAAATAAATCCTGTAAATATTAAAAACGTATTTTCAATTAAACCAACTGAATTTACGCTTTCAAAAGGATAAAGCGTATTCTGGCTTTACGCTTATGGACTGCGGGTTTGAATATAGAAAAATAGAGGGGCTCTTTTAGAAAACTGACAGCCGAAAGGGTATGATGAAATCTGAGCCGTCGGATCCAACTCGTGCGGCTCATATTAGAAATTAGAGAGGGGGAGAGGGGATTCCGGCCAGCTACAGTGCCAAGCGCTGCGGTGGACATGGCCGGCGGCGAGAAAACTCACCGGCGCACATGGTTAGGGCCCTAGAGGCCATGGTTCAACTCGGGAATAGCACGGGAAGAGAGAGGAGCTCAAGCCGAACTCACCAGAGATGAAAAGGGGGTCGCGGGCAGCTTGAGGTCGACGCGCAGCTTCCAATGGCGGACGGGAATCCTCTGTACATGATGGTGAGATGAAAATAGCGAACCAAATTAGAAAAGGAGGGAAGAGAAGTGATCGGCTACTTCTAAATTGATCACAAAGACCATCATTAGCTTACGGGAACCACTGAATCGATGAACTCGTCGAATTGAACTTAGGTAGCGGCGGTGGGGATTTGCGGTGGCTTGAGCTCGAGATGAGGTGACGGCTGCTGCGATTAGGGTAGAGATGAAGGCGGTGCGAGCGCGGCTGCTATTTAAGAGGAGCTCACCTTGCAGGGCAAGGCATGGGAAGGAGTCGGGGAGGTGGCGGTCTCCTTCTTCGAGTCCGTTTCAAGCACGAGTCGGAGGTGGAAGACGACGCTACGTTGCAGGCCCCGGACGTCAGCCAGAGATAAATGGAAAGAGCAAGGCAGCTCACGGGTCGGCTTACTGGGCCGGCCCAATGCGCGGCTGCGACCCAGCAACAATGAGAAGACGACAGCAAGCCAATCTGGGCCTAGGAGGCGAGCTGGGCTGCGGGTGTTGAAGCCGAGCAGGCCGTAGAGAAGGGAGAAAGGGTAGCTGCCTGCGGGCCAAAATGAGAAGGGAAGAGAAATTTGCTTTTCATTTTTCCTTTCTAATATTTCCATTCATTTTCAAATCCATTTTTTCAAAAGATTTTGAAATCCTATTTACTTTTGGTAAAACCCACAAAACACACATATAAATATGTAGCGGCATGTATGCACAAGCATGTTTCTAGCCTTATAGTTGATTTTATTTATTGAAAATTATTTCTCTAGGTTAAAATGCTCACAAAATTGCGTAAGTAAATCAAATTCTCCTATTTTAAAATGATGCAAATTTTAGGGTGTTACAATTTTGCCTTGCAAAATTCAAGCTTGGGGGATGAGCTTCTCTGAAAAATCTTATGCCATGTTGCCAATTCATCTTGGTGTTCAGTAAGCTATTAAGGGTCGTTTAATGTTTTGTTATCACCACCGCCGTTGGTGGTGCAAATGTCCAACACCGTCACTATACGTATTATGCGGCAGGGATAAAAGTGTGTCACCGCCAAATTGTTTAGTAACCCGACATCTACTAAACGATCATCAAAGGCGAATCGTGGTGCAAGGCAACGATGACCATGACATTTGTACTGACAGTTCATACGCTAAAGTGATGGTGATGTTTACCTCTACAGACGTCTCGGCTGTCGAAGTGACAGCGAAGCTGTATCGTAGACAGTCGGGTCAAAGTACAAAGTTATGGTGCTAGTGACCACTACACCAGTGGTTGATGCGCCCACATGATGGTGATGATAGCCTCTACATAGGCGGATCATTTGCCAATGCGACAGTGTTAGTGTATACCCACAGATGAGTCGTGCTCTAATGCGATGGACAAAAGGACCTTATCACGGATGGATCATAATCCAATACGGCGGTGTAGTGTACACCGAAGTCAGTCTAAGATTTTGACAGTGATGGCTATGACCATCACTGCTGGCAGCTTACTGTTGAGGCCGAAATGCAGCTGCGATGGGGGTTACAACGTGGCTGTGAAAGGTCCGAGTGTAGTAGTGTAGGGGCGCGGTGGGGAATGGAGGGCAGGGATGCGGTGGACGCAATTCTATTCCATTCTATTCCGATCTGACTTTCTATTCGCATTGAGGGGGCGGTGTTTGGGAAGGGGAGCGGCATCCGGACACATCTCACGCGTCAGACGTCCGGGCGCTAGGATAACCGTTCAGATTTAGGAGATTGAAATTGGGGTTCTAATACAACTCATAAAGGTTGTAGGAACCACTTGAGGCACAGAGGTCACTTTCTGGACCACAATTTCTAGATTCGATTTAGGTTAAAGTTTGGGTTAACTAGAGTTGGCCTGGTTTGATCGAAAGGGTGTTGTGAAGGTTATTAGCTTGATTTGGGGTCCTTGTCCATTGAGAGTTGAGGTCAGAAGGTTTCCATTAGTTTGACAAAGTTGTCCATTGTCGAAAAAGGATTAGAAGATAAAGGCTTTGTGTGCCAGGTTCAACAACTGAGATTTGTGATCTAAGCGGGTTGCGGTGGTTAACAGGAGTTCAAGCCATGGTCCAAAGGAGGTGTTGGTTAGGGTTTAGATGAATAAACACATATGAAAACAAGGAGCTTTTAAAATTATATATAAGAAAGGTAATGTCAGCTATTCATGACCTTGAAACAACAAAAAAAAACTCGATCCACGGTGACTAGACAGCTCCATGAGATGAGCTGACCACAGTCATGTGTGTTTTGGATGTGGGACAGATAAGGGAGTTTTTTTTCCTTCTGGTCGCTGCGGCCGAAGCCGCAAATAAAGATTGAGTCCCTTAAGACTCAAACTCTGACCACCGTAGGGGAGGTAGCCTTGAAACAACAAAGGATAAAGCGACTAATAATTGAAATTTTCGTTCCAAATTTGCATGTGGTGGATATCACATGAAAATATCCAGCTTTGAAGAACATATTTGAAAATGATTTTGTATGCAAGCAAGCAAACAAATTTTAATTTGTTGTAAAAATTTTAAAAGTTCAAAATTTTAGCTTTTTTAGGAAATAGGAGGGTTTTACCCATACTTATTATATATATATTATAAATAAAAAGACAAGAAAGATTCACGAGTTAAGAAATAAAAAAAAATAAAAAGAAAACCAAAGAGATTACACAAGGTCCTCTAGCCATTGACTGAACTATTGATATTGCTTTTTGGCTCGGTGTAGCACCAGAGCAAACTGTTTCTCGAAGGTAGCTTTCAAACTTGCAATTGAAGGGCTTACCTCTCGAAAGATTTGGTCATTGCACACACACCAGATGCTCCAACTAAGAAAGTAAGAAGAATGATTATCTCCATGAAAAAAGGACATGTAACTGGCACTTGAAGCTCACTAGAGCAATAGGTGGGTCACTTTAAACATCCATCCATAGTTAAATTCTGTTTTGACCAGCTTATTCGAAAAAATTGACAACGTAAGAAAAGATGGTCACAAGTCTCCTCCTGCTAGTGGGTGCATAAGACAATCAAATGAAGGTAGAGCCATAATTTCACCTTTAAGAAGAGCACATGTGCTAAGCTTGTCCTTTATTTAACAAGAGCAAAAAAACACCTTATGCTTCTTCTAACATGAAGATGGCCAAATCCATTTATAAGCTAGATGAACCACTGAGTGTCCAATCTTAGCTTGTGTCTATATGCATTTGTCGACTTATAGATATTTTATCCCCAAAAGTAGACCACCAGTCCTTATCCTGTGAGAGGTGGAGTGACCGTAGTTAATTGTTAAGTTGTTGTAACTGACCAAATGCTTCTACTGATAGAGGCAGGTGGAAAAAGGTGATGTAGGGGAGTTGTTTGTGTAGCTAAGAATAAACAACTCAGTTTGTTCTTTGCAAATTAATAGAGTTCAGGGAATGCATGACATCAAACCTGGCCCATCCACAATTCACTCACAATAAACAAGATTGTCCATCACGAACATTGACCAACATTATTCCCTATAAAATTTCTAACAACTTTAAAATATCCCTCTACCAGAAAGACCCTTTCTTAATGTGGCATGTGTTGATGGTGAAAATGTCACACTTTCACATACTCAAAATCACCGTCAACAACCTCGGATCAAAGGGACATAAGCATATATCATGAGTATATTTTAGCAAATAACAAGTGACACATGTACTTGAGTATTCCTATGTAGATTTAAGCTCAAATGAGCAAGATAAGCATGTGGACTGACCATAGGGGGGGTCAGCCGACCACCCCTATGGGTCCACAAGCACTCCAAGCTTGCCATGATCGAAGTAATGCATGCCCAAACCAATCTTCACCCTTGGATGAAGCTTGTGTTTTCTTTCAATGGTGGCAGATGAACACCCATGGATTGATGGACCCACATGTAAGATCAACTGACTTCAAATGGGAAATTCTTAGCAGATACGTAGCAAGGAACCCTCCAGGTGGCCCCACACCAAAGGTGAGGGCCCATAGGATAGAGAGGGGACTGACCCCCTTGGTCGGCCGACCCCCACATGTGCTCCACCGACCTTGCACCACCTCAAGCATGCTCCCATGCATGAAAGCACAACTTTGGAGCATCCATACCCTAGCTTCAATCTATGGTAGTTTGATCCAATGGCTCAAGGTGGTGATCACATAGATTCATGGGCCCACATCAACTAGTATAAATAGAGGGGTACACCCCCTCTCCATTCATGAAAGCAAGGAAGAAGCAAAGGAAGCCCTCAAGCTTAGTTTAGCCCCACTTTATCTTCTTAGTATGATAGTTTAGTGTGGGAGTTAGAAGTACAGTCGAGCTCTGCTTAGGTTCCCGAAGCTGGTCTTCTGGTCTAGTATAACTCTTGTACCTTTTCCATTTTGTAGGACTTTACTTTTATTCAATATATTATTCTTGCCCTACTTTACTTAGTATTTACTTTGTACAACATTATACTTGTTATATTGCTATTGTGGTTAGTCTTAGCATATAGTTGTTCTATAATAGCTTGATGATTCTGTAACCACACTTGTACATGATCATCACCTTTCATTAGGTGCTCTAATCGACTTGTGTGATCACAATTAAAATAGTGAGGAAGGTGTAAGCATGGTGCTTATACTCGATCTTGCCTTTGGTTGTCGCTTGTCGCACATATTGTCTGTGATAGTTAGCAAGTAGTGACAACTTTTGTCTAGTCTGTGTATTCCACCACATGTTCTTAGGCAAGTTCTTAAAAGGTAAGGCCCCCATGAAAAAATAACTGCTTTGGTTAAGAGTTTTGCCTCCTATTGTCTCGACGCGTACCTATTGTAAGGACTCAATCTTTATGTTGCAACTGTCTGACTAAGATAAACCATAGGAGTAGAGTTTGAATCATAGGAACCTTGTACTCTCTCATTGTTCTCCAACCTAGCTATACCTTACTAAATTATCCTTAGGCTACTTTGCACTTGCTTCATCACCCTTCCTATCCAACATTCGATTACCCCTTTGCAATATTTGGTGCTATAGTTTGTGGTAAATCTTAAGATCTCTAGTTTATTATTATTCCTAGCCATCGCTTTCCCTTGGGATAAAATAAATAGCGATACCCTGGAATACTCTTGGATGAAGTGCTACAATGGTATATTTTGTGTTCTTGCGGAATTCTCTACATGAGCATAAGAAATACCAACAACATGGCAATTTCCCATTTCTAAAAAAAATGTTTTCCATATTAGATGTACCCATGGAATGTCTTCCTTGTTGAAGAACTTGCACAAACTTTTCACAAGAAGGGCATCATATGGGTTGGTAGATTTATAACTCCAAGCCCTCCTTCATATTTAGGCTTGCAGACCATTGTCCATGCTACTTAATTTGGGTGGAGTTCTAGCTTGCATATCCGTAGCTCTCCACAAGCAGTGCTTGTGATACTTATCAATCCGCTTAATGACTATGGCATGGACTTTGAAGGTACAAAAGATAAAATGTTGGCCATGTCGAGAAAACTAAATTTGTCAATTGTAACCTTCCAGTTTGAGACAAAAAGTTGAGGTGCTGACCAAACACTATTCACATCTATGCAATAGATGCAAAAAAATCTTCAACTTTAAGCTAGGTGAGATCAAGGGTAGCCCCAAATAAGTGAATGGAAGAGGGTCAGTGGAAGTCGTACATTTTTTAGGCATACTGCCAGTTTACAATGCCTGGCTACATGTTTATGGGCACCATCATAGATTTAGAAATTTTCACTTAAGACCCATAGATTTAGAGAAAGTATTTAAGAGTGCCTTCATGATAAATAATTGTCTACCTTAATGTTCCAAAATAATTAGTATGCCATCAGCATATTGGATGATTGAAAAGTCTTGAGTATGCAATATGGGGATTGGTAGCTTCAAAAGGTTCGAATTTTTTGCCCTATCGAGAATTGACTCAAGGAGATCAGCTGCTAGAACAAAAAGTAAAGGTGAGTGGGACCCTGTATCTCACCCCTTTTCTATAGTGAAAAGTTTTCCCTCACATTCCATTTAGTAGAATTGTTGATGTTCCTAACTCAAAGATTTTTCTCATCCATGAAAGCCATGTTTCCCCAAACCCTTTTGCTCTCATGTTTTGTAAAATAACATCATGGTTTATTTTAGGGTTAACAATTCTTTTTTGATTGATGACACATGTGTAAATATTTAAAGGACCAAGCAAGAAAATCATGGATTGTCCTTGTCTTGAGAAAGCCATATTGATTTTTGTGCACCATAGCCAAGATAACCTTTTTGTAGTCTGTTTGCCAATAAGTTGGTAATTATTTTCATTGAGGAGTTTAGAAGAGAAATTGGTCTTAACATTTTTAGCTACATCCTTTTTGGTACTAGTGTTATGAGAGACCCATTTAGACTCTGAAGGTAGAGGGCACCTTGATGAAAAACTAAGATTAAATTATTAAAATCATTAGAAATTATTGTTGAGCATTTTTTATGAACTCATTATTAAACCCATCAGGCCCTAGGGATTTTTCTGAGGGTAAATTTTGTATGACACCATTTGTTTCCTCTGTGCTGAAGGGTTCTTCGAGGCAGGACAAGTCATCTAAAGGAAGAAGCAGGTCTGTAAGGTTAAAGTGTATTTGATGCACCTCTGAGGTGCCTAATATTTCTTTAAATGTATCTAGAGGAATTCTTCTTTCTCATGGTGAGCAAAAATAGGGTTGCCATCTTCATTCTTTAGAGAAGAGATTAAGTTTTTCATATGCTCAATTGTTGCATTTGCATGAAAAAATTTGGTTCCCTCATATACCAATTTGACCCATTTATTAGTTGTCCCTCTCTGTTTCCAATAAGTTTTGTGTTGTTTTAGTAGAGCAAGAAGCTTGTCATTTAGTATTTCCTTGAAATTCCATTTTGGTAAAGACAGATCTTTGAATTGTTCAAGTATTTCTAGAAAAGACACGGTCAATTTGACATTTGAAATTTGAAGCTAGACTTGAAAGATGGGCTTACCAAGATTTGAGTATTCTTAGATTTTTGAACCTAGCAGTAGGTGCTTGGCTTTGTCATGCTGAAAGGTAGGGACTAACCATCCATGTTGAACTACTAGCAAGAAGTTCTCATGCTCCCTCAAAACAAAAGACATTTCCTTTTGGGATACTAGCTAGCTAGTTCCAATGGAAATTACACCTGGTGTGTGATCAGAAGTTTCCATTACCAAGGGGTGGATTGAGGTGCTTGGATAATTTAGTATCTAATAATTTGAAGTAAAAACTATTCTATAGGCACCCTTCTCAATTTCTAGATGTAGTGTTCATTTATGCCTGCCTATGTTAATCTAGGCAATAGTCTCTTGAAATCCAATTTGTAGTAGTGGCTCGTAGTTGAAGTACTAGGCTCATAATCTTCAGTTCAACCTTACAAACAAATATTGTGCCTTTTGTGCCATCTTTGATGTTGTCTATTCATATTGATAAATCTAATCACCATTTCTATTTGTGGAGATTAACGGCCAACATGTCGATGTGAGGGATAATTTTTAACAAGATAGTCATGGTCGAATATTGTAGTTGCCCATATTATGAATAACAGTAGCACACAAGCTAATAGGAAGGAAGAACTGATTAGCATTGTTAGGGTAGTCCCAATCATGAACTAATGTAGACACTACACATGGAAGCTATACTCCAAATGGATAATTCCTACAAATAAAATTTTCATTCAGTCATCTGTCTTCTCTCTCTTATTATCTACCTATCACAGCTCTTCTGATCTAGGTTCCCATTTAGATATGGTTTCTTGAATAAGAAACCATTTTCTTATCTCTCCTTAATTTCAATGCTACATCAAGCATTTTACTGGGCACCTTCAATTAATGTCGTGGAAACCACCTATTCTTAGGGCACTCCCAACAAAAAAACAAGATGGTTTCTATGTTTATTAATTAGGATGACAACTAAACAAAAAGATGATGTGACACTGCAATAAGAAGAGAGAAAGAGGAAGAAATAATTTCTTAGATAAGGGTACTCAAAGTGCAGAAACTATCATAGTTTCTATGTGCATTAATTTCCCTGCCATGTAAGCATTTTGCTGATGTAGCTTGCGATTTAATAAGGAGAGACGAGGAAACCGTATCTTAATAAGAAACCATGTCTACAGGAAACCAAGACATAAAGAGATGTGATAGATAGATGAGGGAGAGACCTAAATTAATAAACATATACTCCCTCCATTCCAAATTATAAGTCGCTTTGACTTTTTTGGTACATCCATTTTTCTATGTATCTAGACATATATTATATCTAGATGCATACACTAGTAGAGAACAGACTTTCGATTCAGCATATTAGTCTCGGCTAGAATTGGACCCGGGACTAATGAGAGCATTAGTCCCGGGTCCAAGTTTCTTGGGTGTAGGAAGACACCAACCGAGACTAAAGGGTCTACATTAGTCCCGGTTGGTGTTACGAATCCAGATAAAGAGTCTTGACACTTTAGTCCCGGTTAATAACATCAAGCCGGACTAATGTTAGACCCTCTAGTCCTGGTTAGTGTTTTCAACCTGAACTAAAAGACACTTTAGTCCTGGTTGGTGTTACGAACCCAGACTAAAGGTCCTTTGACGGGTTACTTCAAAAGAAAAGCATCCCATCCAGACTCACATGTGCTATGTAGGTGGGGTGGAAAGGTATGCACGAGGCAATACATGGGGTCTTGGTTTTGAATCCCATGAGGCAAAGGGTGGGAGGTATTATTTTTTTAGTCTCCGAGGACCTTTAGTCCGGGTTTAAAGCAACCGGGACTAAAGAGTCATACCTTTAGTCCGCATTCTTGATCCCGGTTGGAGAACCAGGACTAAAGGCCCTTACCAACCAGGAGTGAAACCTGCTTTTCTACTAGTGATAGCAAAATGGATGTACCAAAAAAGTCAAAGCGACTTATAATTTGGAACGGAGGGAGTAGAAACTAGCATTGTGAGTGCCCTAAGAAACAATATCAACACGTGAACTAATATATGAATAAGATGTGATAGGTAGATGATGGAGAGAGAAGAGATGTGCTTGGACAAAAAAAACTATTCTCTATCCAATGAAAATATATTTCTATGTCTTTGTGTCTATATGATTTCACAAATATAGAAACTACCACATAACTTCTAGGTTGAAACTGCCCTTAATGTCATCTAAACACGTACGTAGTCATCCAAGTTTGAATGATTGGTCAAGTAGTTTAAATCTACTAGCGAATTATAAGGAGAGAAACCTAAATATTTAAAACTGAAGACCAGCCATATCTTCGTGCTAGATCACACAGATACCGTCCAAATTGACCAGAGCAGTGGACAAAAATTTAAACATGAGATATAGCATGGCATCAAATAGAGGCCAGATCTAACACCTCGTGTGCTCCCTTGTTTGGTGCTGCAGGCATTGAAAACTGGCAGTATGCCTCGAAAATGTACGACTTCCACTGACCCTCTACCTGCAACGTGGTGCAGTTGTCACGTTTATAGATCCCCAACCGGGAGACCACAGGAGCAAGAGCACCGCATAAAATACTCCCTCCGTATAGAATAAAAAATAAAATCTTGCTTCTCAAACAATTTCAAAGTTGCCAAAAATATATACAAAAAGTACTAATATTTATAATTTATAATAAATGTCACTAGATTAATCATGAAATATATTTTCATAATAAACCTATTCAAATATATAAATGCTGATATTATTTTCTATAAATCTAATCAAACTTGATTTTTTTAATCCTCAAGAAGCAACATATATTTCGATTCTTTATGGGACGAGGCAATATTTTACCGAGTCTGATCTCTCGCGCATGCATGGGGCTACCTATTAGGCATGCCCCTGATTTCCATAACCATTTTACTCGGTGGTGAATAATATTTTAGTAGAAGTGCAGTATGATCACTGAAACAATCAAGGAACCAAAACCAAACAGATCAAGCTAACTTTGGTATATATAAAAGGTAAATGCTTAATATCATCCTGTGCACCAGGATTCACCCGTGCGGCATGCATGCAGACAAAAAAGGACAAAATGAAATGGACATGCCGTTGGGTTCGGGGCTTCACGAGTTAGGGAGTTTCCATAGCAACCGGCTTAATTAGAAGGGGGTTTTCCGGGGAGACCGCCAGATCAACGGTGTTGGTGGTCAAGACAATAATAGAGGGTAGGGCAGCGGGGGCTCCTCCCGCCGGGTGGGCGGTGCAAGCGACAGGGGCATCAACCAAAGAAGGAGGCCGAGAAGGTCAGGATTAGCATGGTGACGGCGGAGGGCAGCAACAGTGAGCAGCGGGAGTTTGGGAGGTGGTGGAGATGAGGGCACGCTCGTGCCGGATCTGAAGTAGATCAAAAAACTCGTATGAACGATCATGGTCAAGGACGGCGATGGAGGATGCCGGTATCAGGCCCTAGAGCCGGGTGATGTACCTATGTGGTGGCGGAACATAATAAAAAAAAAGAAATTGTAAGGTAGTAGTACGTGCAATCGAAGTTACTACCACTGCTAGTTGTCCTGCAGCGACAGTAGTAACTGGTCAGTGGGTAGAGACTTTCAGTTATTCCGAGAGAGCCCCCGTTTAGTTAAAAAGACCCAAAAAAATTTGTACAATATCCGTCACATCGAATCTTTGGACGTATATATAGAGCATTAAATGTAGGTAAAAAAATAACTAATTGCACAGTTTGTCTGTAAATGTCGAGATGAATCTTTTGAGCCTAGTTAGTCAATGATTGGACAAATTTTATCAAATAACAACGAAAGTGCTACACCAGAATTTTTTTCTAAAAAAATTTAGGATCTAAACAAGACCTCATTGTTCATGGGAGTGTGGGAAGAGATGGCAGAATTTGTAGCATGCAATGATGATGGTGGTGCCTGTGGTGGCGGTGTCAGGACAGGCACTTCTCGTATCGATCAAACCTTCACTTCCAAGGCTTGGGAGTCAGAGAAGTTTGCACAGGCCAGGGTAAAAGTACACACATCTTTCCACATGTTCCCCAAGCCTATCCCATACCATTTTATCATTCCTCAATTCGTTCCCGGGCCAGTTTCCTCTCTTGCCCTTCTTCCTAGTTAGTATGTCCTATACGGAAAAAAGGACTAATTGATGTACTGAATACAGGGGGAAAAAAAAGAGATGATTTTGATAAGGAACAAACTCGGTTTCAAGTCAACAACAGCAACCAGAGTTATGCATGACGACACAAGAAATAGCGAAAGGAAATGGCAGAAATCGAGCTACATATTCTGAAACAATATTAAGATAACTTACTAATTAACATGCGAAATCATATGCTGCAATTCCCACGGAAATTCTCCACGATACAAATTCAAGTAAAGCTCGAAGAAGAAAGCTAAATCACTTAACCATCTAAGCTGCGTGCGGGCTGATCAATTATTAGAACGGCGCCGGACGGCCACCGGCGGCGCCCGGGTTCCATCCGTAGGCTGCTTCTGGCGGCAGCTGCACGTTGCCGAGCAGGTTCGGTGGCAGTCCCTGGAAGAGGCTTGGATCCACGCCGCTGGCGGCGAGCTGCGCCGCTTGCTGCGCACCCGCGAGAATTCCTGCGCTGTCGGCCTGTGCCTGTGCAGCGAGCATGTCATCCTCCTCCAGCGGCAACCGCTCGTACACCGCGTTGGCGAAAGATGCTGCCATTATCACCACGGGCCCAGCTGCTGTGAGCGCGCCGACGACGCTGCCGCCCACCACCTGCCCCTGGCCGCCGGCAAGGTAGACGGTGAGCCCCGTGGCTTCGGGCGGCGCGGGCGGCGGGAGGAAGGAGCCGGAGAGGGAGAGGATCTCGAACCGGCCGTGGAGGGCGACGACGGCGCCCTGGGAGGCCGGCTGCCGCAGGGTGACGTTGGTGACGGTGCCGGTGCCGCTGAGGACGCAGACCCCGCGCTGCCTGCGGCGCGCGAACGCCGTGATGCTCTCGGAGATGTCGCACCCCCCCGCCACCTCCATGACGTGCGTCCGCAGCGTGTTGGCGCTGTCCCTGGTGGTGATGATGATGGGCGGCTTCGGCTTGTTCTTGGACCCCGCCGGCCGGCCCCTCGGGCGGCGCGGGGTGCCCTCTCCGCCCTCTGGCCCGCCACCACCAGATTGGGGAACCAGCGCCAGCTCGTCGCCTCCAACGCCGCCGGCGCTCCCGTTGCTGTTTCCACTGTTCTCGTCATTATTCTCGTGGTGGTCGCCCTTGATGGTGCCGCGGGAGCCGAACAGCCCCTGCGCGCCGCTGCCGTGGTCGTCCTCGGTCTTGAGCTGCAGCTGGTGATGCTGCTGCTGCTGCTGCTGCTGGAGATGGTGATGGAAGTCACGGGTGTTGAATGGTGGAGGAAGATGGTGACCGTGTATGGATGCTGCGACCGGATCCATCCTCACCTCACAAGCTTGCTAGGTTATTCTTTCCCTCCCTGCTACTGCTAGTGCTAGCTCTCCTCTCACCCTCTTTCTTTTTCTTGCGGCGAGATCTTTTTTATTTCTGAGGCCTCAATCTTCTCTGCTAACAAATCACTCAAGTGGTGGCCAGGGACGACAACGAAACCTACGAGATGGAACAGTAGCAACGAAAGCAAAGGGAGCGGTAAAGAAGGGAGGAGCAGAAGATCGAACAATTAGCGAATTATCAAGGCATGAATAGGAAAGCTAGGACTAGGAGAGGAGGAGGGAGCTGATGAGTGCATGGCTAGGCTGTGCGGCTGTGCCTGTGCTGTGGTGTGTGATGAGACTGAGAGGACTGGGAGGAAAAGAGACCATGGATCAGATGGAAAGGAAGACAGCGTCCTGCCCCTTCTTTTCTGGCTGGCTCTCACCTCACCACGCTTTGCCGCTGCTCGATTAGAAGAATGATAGGTGGGAGGGGGGAGGAGGAGAGGGACGCCACCACCACCACCACCGCTACTACCCTGTACCAGACAAAGCAAGGAGGGGGGGAGGAGGCAAGCTAGGCACTTCTCATGTCAACCACCAAATTCTCAGCTGATTCCTCATCCTAGGGCATCTATCTAACTAAACTATCTAGGCTATAGCTACTTCCTTTTTCTTTAGGTCGCCATTTCTCTCCCCCTTTTTCCCGGTAGATGCACGCCAACAACAGGCGGCAGCAGCGGAGCGCGGACCTTGATTAGCTAGCTCTCAGACAGGCTGGTTTTGGGGAGTCGCGCGACCGCTAACTAATTAATCATGCATGCTCAGAAGGGCACGGAGCTGCAGGCTGCTGCTAACTGCTACAGTATATCATATCCTATCCCTTCAAAGACCTTGCAGGCAGCTAGCCCTCGGTGTGGCCACCCACGCCCACGCCCTCGCCCAAAAGCAGACTCGCTTCCCATTGGTCCTCGTATCGCTGTCCCATTGGTCCGACTTTGAAAGGTAAGGCCACTTAAAATTATGCCGACCAATTGTTAATCCGGCCGGCCGTCCCCTGGGTTAGCGCGTAGCTAACCGCTGATTAATCAATAATGGGGTGCTCCTGCTGCCTCCAAAGCCAGCGAGAGCTCGCCAATTTATGTGTCGTTATGCTGAGTTATATTTTATATATATATAATTTGTTGATGTGTGTAGCGTTAGACGACTCTTACGGTACGAAAGCTACAGCTCCGGTCTGTACCGAGAGTATATATAGTTTGGTGTGCGCCCTACATGAGAATGACATACATGACTGATAACTGCTAACTGGTGTTGAAAAAGTAGGCATTTTTCATATTAACACTAGAATACAAATCATGACGATCTCATATACTATCGTGAACAGTCCTAACATACTAGTTAGATCACGAACAGCATGAACAGGGACATAACGAGAGATCAAGACAGCAAGCATAACGAACGGCATCATGATCAAGACAGTAGGCAAACTGTAATAATAGATTGGATCACGGAGTGTGTACCTTTAGTCTATGGAGGGAGACGGTGTTACCACTGGTGGTGGAGACGTTGTTGTTGGTGGTGGCACGAAGTCATCGATGAGAGGTGGCGAATCTGCTGGCAGCGCAGACGACGTTCCAATGCAGCCTTTGGAAAACAACCGTCGTGCAGGTTGGGAGCAGTCGCGCGAAAGCGCTTCCCAAAAACCTTATTCATCCTCTCCGAGTGTTGGATCGCAAAAACAAGGGTTCCGGAGACCTGCTCTGTCGAACACCGGTACACATAGACGCTCGGGATGGAGAAGCTACGGCGGCGGCATAACAACGAGAAGAGACAAGAACCCTAGCTTGATTAGATACGTTTTGGTGTTGGCCGATAGGCGGTATATATAGGACTGTCCGACCCAATCTCATGTCATGATCATGATCTAAACTGTTTAGGATTCTTATCCGCAAACTTAAAGGCCGAGTAATCAAAAACTAAAACTACAAAAGAGGCTATGCCCACTACTGCAGACTGCGCCTTTGCCTAGCGCCTGAGACGCTCGGCAAAGGCCGAATTGCGCTCGGCAAAGGCTTTGCCGAGCGCAACGCTCGGCAAAGGGCTCCCGGCAATGAAATGCTCGGCAAAGCCTCCTTTGCCGAGCGTTTTTTATCGGGCGCTCGGCAAAGCCTTTGCCGAGCGCCTAGGCGGCACTCGGCAAAGAAAAGCGACGGTCACGGCGGTAGTCACGGCGTGACGTTTTCTTTGCCGAGCGCCTCCAATAAGACGCTCGGCAAAGAGCAAACTGAGTTTTTTTAAAAAAAATTCTTTGCCTAGCGCCTCCCGCCTAGCGCTCGGCAAAGAAAAATAATTTTTTTAAAAAAAATTCTTTGCCTAGCGCCTCCAGCCTGGCGCTCGGCAAAGAGCAAACTGTTTTTTTTAAAAAAATCTTTGCCTAGCGCTGGTAGCCTCGCGCTCGGCAAAGAGCAAACTGTTTTTTTTAAAACATTCTTTGCCTAGCGCCTCCCGCCTGGCGCTCGGCAAAGAGGAACGCTGAATTTTTTAAAAAAATTCTTTGCCTAGCGCCTCCAGCCTGGCGCTCGGCAAAGACCGCGCTGTTTTTTTTAAAAAATTCTTTGCCTAGCGCCTCCCGCCTGGCGCTCGGCAAAGACCGCGCTGATTTTTTTAAAAAATTCTTTGCCTAGCGCTGGTAGCCTCGCGCTCGGCAAAGACCGCGCTGATTTTTTAAAAAAAATTCTTTGCCTAGCGCCTCCCGCCTGGCGCTCGGCAAAGACCGCGCTGATTTTTTTAAAAAATTCTTTGCCTAGCGCCTCCCGCCTGGCGCTCGGCAAAGAGAAACAATTTTTTTTAAAAAAAAATCTTTGCCTAGCGCCTTCAGCTTGGCGCTCGGCAAAGCTGGGTAAACTACAAGGCTCTTTGCCTAGCGCTGCGCTAGGCAAATCTGGAATCCAGATTTTTTTTTTTCTATCGCTGCAAACACAACATATCATATATATACATCAAATGGATATCACCATAAACACAAATAACACCATTTATATCACAATTTCATCGCTTCTGTCACCACCATCACCATATATATCACAATAGCACATATATCTCATAATAGCATCACTTATTCGGCGATAAAGTCCATTACAACAACTTGATGTTCATGAAGTTCAACACAAGTCCAAGTCCATGACATGAAGTTCAACACAACAAGTCCAGGTCCATCACCAAGAGAAGGAATACGTGACAACAACTTCGACGTTACTCACTGAGGCGGCGGTGGAGGTTGGTACCCGGGCCACCCATGTGACGGCGGCGACGGTCCCCCATGCTCGTTCGGCACGTGGTTCGAACCCGCCGACTGAGGCTACACACAGGAGCAGCGATTGCATGAGACAAAGTTAAATAGCTAAATAACATGCATGTATGACATATATTACTCACCGGAGTGGTGTTGAGAGCAACGAAGGGAGGAACGACGGGAGGAGGCTGAGGTGGACCCATCAAGTTGGGTGGCAAAATAACACCCAGAGAACTCTGCAGAAACGCCAGCACGTCCGACATCCTCTGGTCACTTGCCAGTCGCGCCGCCCGCTCTGAAGCCACAACCGCCTCCAGCTCGTCGGCCCTCTTGTTCGAAGTTTCCACCTGAGCCTATACATTGTTGCAAAGTTAATGTTAGTGAAGCGACAAGGAAATCCTCGTGTAATGCACGACGAGTAAACCAAAACTAACCTGTAGTGCCTCGACCTGGGCCTGTCCATAGGCCGGCCGCTCGCGTATCGGCGGGAGTCCGGAGCCACTCGTGGCCTGTACTCGGATCTGGGAGAGAGTGGGAGTAGTGGCGGTGTCGATCACGCTGTTGGCCATCCAGTAGCGCCCATGCTGCTTTCCCTTTCCAAGACACATGACGAGGCGCGCATCGATGTTGTCAGTCGTTGGATCATAATCCGACCCATACATCGTCCTCGCCGCCTCATGGTACTCGGTGACTTTCTTGTAGGCGCTCTCACTTGTGTACGCCTCGGGCGGGTCCTCCGGGTTGAAGGAGACGTCGGACGTCGCCTTGCCCTTGTGTGACATGGTATATGCAGCGAAGTAGGAGCATGGCTGGCCACCGTGCGCCGCCGACTGCGAGAACGAAGAGAAGTTTGTTAGTAGTCTTTGCCTAATTACATTAAAGCATGGCAACAGTTACAAACATGATGACGTACCCAAGCTCGGCCGAAGCCGCCGACGTTGCGGTTGCCTTGATGATGAGGTACACCTGGCATGGCCAAACGGTGAGCCCGGGCAGCCGCGTGCTGCTGCCGCCACTCCTCGCTCAGCCAACGGTCCACGATTTGCCCCCACGCCTCAGGGGACTTTTCGCACCACCAAGGAATGACCTACACGTCATGAAGTAATCGACACGTTAGCCAGTCAAGTTCATAGCACCTAATGTTGAAAGGAACTTAATTTAAAGTTGTTCAGTTACCTGCATGAACTGCTCTTTGGTGAGAGAGAGCCTCCGATCTCGGATTTGTTTCTTGTTGACGCTCTCTCCAAATTGCTTCCCATAGTAATCTCTGATGGCCTGGACTCTCGCCTCGTGGTACATGTCCGTAACACGCTTCCTGCAAGCTTTCCTAGCCACGACGTCCGCATTGCCCTCATAGCTCTCGTCGAGCTTGAAGTACGTCTACATATGAAGACACGATGTATGCATTAGTTATTTCAAGTAGGATCCAATGAATATGTTGCATTGAGGCATGTAGTGCGAGGAAGACTTACCCAGAACTCCTGAAGGATGTGCGCTGCCACGTTACCTGCGGTGGCGTGGTGGGCGAACTCGTAGTGGGCCCACGTGTAGGCAGGCTCGTCCTTCCCGGCATATGTTACAATGCCAGGGAAGTAGTGCCTGACCAGGGCCCCTAGGACGCCATTCACATGGCGTGAATCCTCTTCCGACACAACCCTCCAGGTCCTGCACAAGTGATTGAGTAAATATATTAGTATATATTTAGATTTTGAACAAAGGATATAAAGTAATAGTGATAACATGTAGAGGTGTCTTACGCTTGCCCCTCTGGGACAATCGAAATGCGTCGCCTCGGTTTGTCTGGGAGAGACGTGGGACCTCGGAAGTAGACACTCCCCGCAGCAGTGGAAGACGACGTCCCGGCAGAGCCCTCGGCCCCGCCACCGCCGAGGTCCCCGTCGTCGTCCCCCTCGTCCTGCTGCACCACCTGCTGCTCCTCGTCCTCCTCCTGCTGCGGCTGATCCTCGTCGTCCTCCTGCTGAGGCTCAGGCTGGACCACGGGAGTCGTCCTCGGCGGCCTCCTCGCCGTCCTCCTCGCCATCCTGCGGCGTCTCGTCCCCGCTGGAGTGGGCTCTGGCGCGTCATCCGCGCCCCCTCCACTACCAGAGCCCTGGTAGAAGTGGCTTAGGCTCCTCTGACGGCCCCCTGGCATTGTTGCTCAATCACCTGCAATTAAGAACGAAGATGTAATTAGAAATAGATACAAAATAAACAAAACTAAATTATAAAATTTGAAAGTATTACATGTATGTTACAAATATTCTTCATGATCGGGATTAGCTAGACCGTAAGTCTCATCATCACTATCAACCAGGTCAAAATAATCAACGACATCTGGCGGAGGAATGTTGTCTTCATCGTCATTGCCTAGACGCAACCGCTCAAGCATTTGTAAGTCGTTTGGATCTCGCACCTCATCTCCGTCGTCATCATCAATGACCATTACATTATCTACATCCATTCCTATCTCACAGGTTAAGTCTATCTCGAACCTCCCTTGTAGCCCATCTTCTTGGTAAAACTCTCCGTCATACGTGGTTGGGTTGAAGTGGTAGTCTTCATCATTTGGGAGAGGTGCTCCGCCATGTGGTGACACCTTGTGCACAACACACCAAGCACTGAGATCCGGACTAGTCTTGCAAGCATACGGCGTATAATAAACTTGTGTGGCCTGTTGTGCCACAATATACACATCATCTCTTGGATAGACAGAGTCCTGTCGAATTTCAACAAGACCAAGATTTGGGGTCTTCCTCGTTACTTCCGGATCAAACCAATGGCATTTGAATATGACAGGACGAGCTTTGGTGGTACCAGGGAATGTGATTTCGTATATTTCTTCAACTCTTCCATAGTAGTCCCTGCCATCAGTGCCGGGCGTAAAAACCCCGCTATTTGTGGTCTTTCGATTTGGCCGCACGCGCTCATAGCTTGTTGTGTGAAACCGAAATCCATTCACGTCGTAAGCGGACAATGACTTGACTCGGCGGTCACACCCATTGCCAACACATCTCAGGTCAGCACCGATAGAAGGATCGGTTCGGGCCTTGGTTGAGAACCAACTAATGAAATCGGGCCTCCCTTGTCCTGCACCATTGGCGAGGAGGGTGTCTTGTTCCGACGGGGTAGGCTCCCTTGAACGGTGCCAGTATTGACGAATGAATTCCCTGTGACGAGTATCAAGGGGGTTAGATGTAGAAAAGGTGCGGGATTATTGAAACTAGTACGTTGAGAACTTACACAATGTATGGGTCCACCTCTTCTAGGTTGGTCAGCACATACAACATAATTTTACGCCACTCCACATTTGACAAGGGTTTAGTGGTTGACCCACCGGCTCTTCCAAGTTGCCCTCGAAAAAGACTGAGGGTCCACTCATTTTCATCAGCATTGTAGCGAGGAGGTGGATTATGCACACTTGGAAGGGTGTCGTCGTAATACGATGTTGTGAAGTTTGACGTCTCCTCCAAAGTGAATGCACTTGCAATGGAAGCCTCGATTTTACCCTTGTTTTTGCACTTTTTTCGAAGAGTCTTTAGGCACCTCTCGATTGGATAGCACCAACGGGCCTGCACGGGCCCTCCCATCCGTGCCTCATACGGGAGGTGTAATATCAGATGCTGCATGGGATTGAAGAAGCCTGGTGGAAAGATTTTCTCCAACTTGCAAAGCAGGACAGGTGACACTTTTTCCAAGTCTGCAATCATGGACCGAGATAACTCCTTGGCACAGAGCTGGCGGAAGAAGTAGCTCAACTCTGCCAGCACTGTCCATATGCGCTCAGGGACGAAGCCTCGGACCATCGTCGGGAGAAGACGCTCAATCCAAATGTGGTAGTCATGACTCTTCATCCCGTTCACTCGGAGAGTACTTAAGTTCACTCCCCTCCTCAGATTTGCTGCGTACCCATCGGGGAACATCAACGTCTTCATCCATTCGAGTACTTCCCTCCTTTGTCTGGGATCCAGGACAAAATCCGCCTTAGGCCTTTTCCATGTCCTACCACCACTAGGAGCTCGTATCTCTTGATGTGGTCTATGACACAACTCTGCGAGGTCAACTCGAGCCTTAGGGTTGTCTTTTGACTTTTCAGTGTTCATGAGCGTTGCCCAGAGTGCCTCTGCGACATTCTTTTCGGTGTGCATGACATCAATGTAATGTGGCATGAGGAGGTCATCAAAATAAGAGAGCCTCGTCAAGCCAGACTTATGAGTCCACATGTGTTCCTCGCTATATCCCACGAACCCATCACCTTGTTCATTCTCCACGAGAGCATCAATCTGAGCATGGACCTCGGCAGGAGTCATCATCTGTGGTGGAGGTTCAGTGACTTCGACACCTTTCGTAAAGCCCACGGTGTCTCGCCTAAATGCGTTGTCGAGGGGCAGGAATTGACGATGTTTGTCGAACGACGAATACTTGCCACCGTTCTTGAGCCAGATGAACCTCAGATGAGCCTTGCATAATGGACATGGGAACTTCCCGTGGACACACCAACCGCTAAATATCCCATAAGCTAGGAAGTCATGCATGGAGTACTGGTACCAAACGTGCATTTTGAAGACGGTCTTTGTAGCTCGATCGTATGTCCACACCCCATCCTCCCAAGCACTGACGAGTTCATCAATCAGAGGCTCCATGAAGACACCCATCTTCTTCCCCGGGTGTCCAGGAATAATCAACGACAAGAATACGTTCAAACGTTGAAAGGAGACGCCAGGGGGGAGGTTTAGTGGGATGACGAACACGGGCCAACACGTGTACGGGGCAGCCATCATACCATAAGGATTGAACCCATCTGTTGCCAGCGCCACGCGTACATTACGAGCCTCTGATGCTTTCTCATGATGGATGCGATCAAAGTGTTGCCATGCTTCACCATCGGACGGATGCACCATCTTGTCGGGATTGTATCGTTTTCCCAGTTTGTGCCATGTCATCTGCTTAGCATGCTCCTCGCTCATGTATAGCCGTTGGATCCTCGGCAAGAAAGGGAGGTACCGTAGGATTTTCATTGGGACGGTAAGCTGCTCCTTGTGGCCTCCACCAGAGTCTACCTCCAGGTACCGGGAGGCTTTGCACTTCGGACAATACTTCTCCTGCTCAAGATCTTTCCTGAAGAGGACACACCCGTTCGGACAACAATGTATCTGCTCGTTCGGCATCTTGAGTCCATCAAGGAGTTTCTGGCACTCATACAGGCTCTTTGGCAACACGTGGCCCTCCGGAAGCAGGCTAGCAATCAAGGCCAGCATGCCACTGAAGTGTTGCCGACTCATGTTGATCTCGGCCTTAAACGCCATCACGCGTCCAACGGCATCGAGCTGACAAACCGTCGTGCGATCATGAAGGGGTTTCTGTGCCGAAGCCATCATGTCGTAGAACGCCTTTGCGGATGCCTCCGCCTCCTCCGCACGTCCATCGGGGATCTGTGCTTGCGCGAAGTCATCTAACATGTCTAAAACCCCGCCACTATCATCGACATGCTCGAGGCGAGTCCGCACGACCTCCTCTCTCAACCGATGCGCTTCACCATGGTGTACCCACCGGGTATACCCCGGCACAAAGCCATTCAACTGAAGATGTTTAGCCATGGTCTCCTGGTTTTGCCATTTCCTATTTGCACACTTGCTACAGGGACACTTCGCCAATCGCGCTCTATTCACACCACTGCCGAATGCACCTTCCAAGAAAGCCTCCGTCTTCTGCCCCCATTCAATGCTAAAATCATGCTTACTTGTGTATCCCGCATACATCCACTCACGGTCATCCATCCTCTAACATGCATATCAAAGATGAACATAAACATCAAGTGCATCTACTTCGTGTTCCTACCATCTAATAGGTAAGGATAGGTCCTAATCCCACCTGCGGATGCGTAGACGAGGTTAGTTTCCATGGGCTACTCCGAGCCGAGACAGAATTTCGGCAGCACCTCCCCGCTGTTCTCCAGATACACGTCCCGGTGGGGAGAGTGTGTATCCGGAGAACAACACGAAGGTGAGGCCCAAACTCTGTCTCGGATCAGAGCAGACCATAGAAACTAACCTCGTCTATGCATCCGCGGGCTGTCCAAAAAAAGTGGACAATCCGAAACAGATATGGTCATACATATGCAAAGATCGCATACTTCCAACCGTATCCGTTTCGGACGGGAGACGCATAACTGAGTAACGCGACCTACGTCCACATGTGACGGAAAGAGGGGTCATACCGTAGGTGCCGGTGAAGACAGGCTAGCGGGGCAGTGCCGAGTCGTGCTCCTTCAGCTATCCTCCAACGGGAGCCCTCCTGAAAAAAAAAACCAACCTATTAGAACGAAAAATTTCGGCAGCACCTCCCCTGTACGGGGAGGTTACCAAACCTGCAAAAAAAGACGGCACGATGGCCGACAACAACAAATACGTCACCGACACGATGGCCGACTAGCACATATGTATTTCCAATCCATGCAGAAGAATATATGCAAGTATTAACACTATTAGTATAACCACTACTAGTACTATCACTACTCAGTAGCCGGGGTGCGCGAGGCCGGCGCGGGCGCGAGCCGGGGCCGGGGCGGGGGCGGTTGGCCGGGCGCGGCTAAGGTTGCAGCACCAAATAGGTTGCAACACTATTCTCTGAACCCAGTAGCCAAGTCAATTAAAAAGGAATATTCACCTGATAGGTTGCAGCACCAAAATTATCATAGTGCTAAGCTTCTCAATTTCTAATTTCCAGAAATGAAAAGAGAGTATAAATTAATTTAGACATGCCAAGAACAGGACATGGAGGGAGGGAATGGGAGGCAGCCGACTGTCTTCTTTATTCAGTTCATGACAAGGTACCGACATGGTGATGGTAGTTATCGCCTAAGGGTAATGACCGTTGCAAGAAGGTGGGCTGCTCCTCGATCTCCTGAAATTGCTGCAGGGTTTGATCAGGAAGCTGCTGCAGCTGTTATGGCCAGGCTTGCTGTTTACAGGGCAGAGACCTACCATGTTAGAGATGTTATACGATGGCTTGACAAGATGCTTATTCGCTTTACTGCTAAGTTTGGAAACTACGTTCCTGAAGATCCATCTACATTTCGGCTGTCAACAAACTTCTCCTTGTATCCGCAGTTCATGTACTACTTGCGGAGATCACAGTTCATTGATGTTTTCAACAGCTCTCCCGATGAAACTGCTTTCTTCAGGTTGATGCTGAATAGGGAGGGAGTTGTGGGGTCTCTAATCATGATACAGCCTACTCTATTCCAGTACTCATTCGATGGACCACCTATTCCTGTGCTGTTAGATGTCAGCTCCATCTCTCCTGATGTCATTTTATTATTTGATTCATACTTCTATATCGTGATTCATTATGGCTCAAAGATTGCTCAATGGTTATCAGCTAAAATACCATTTGGTTCTCTGGCTGTGATTTTAGCTTTTCCCTCAGTTCTCTGACTCTCGTTTTTATTGTACTGATACATCTCGTCAATAACTTATATGCTTTATTTTTAATTCACAACTTCTAAAAAAAATACTCTCTTCTCCAGATTAGAGCAGCAGAATATAATAATGTAAGAAGCCAGCTTAGTGCAATCAACAGAAAAGCAGTAGACTATGGAATGGGAGGACCTGAAAATAATACATCCCTATCAATTGTTTGTCAATCTTCTTACTGCTATTCACACAAGAATGTACTACGAATCCAAAGAACATACCTTACATCCTCTTCTGTCAATCCATCCTTTGCTTCCCCAGATCTAAAGAACAGGACATGGAGGGAGGGAATGGGAGGCAGCAGATCGAGAATGCTTGATTACAGTGGAGTCTTGGGATGGAGAGGGCCTAAGGTGGAGATGAGATGGGGCGCCTTGGGTGCTGAGCAGGGGGCTTGGATCAGAGCAGGGGGCGAGTTGGAGATGGGGCGGCTTGGATCAGAGCAGGGGGCGAGTTGGAGATGGGGCGGCTCCGGTGCTGAGCAGAGGGCAGCACGAGCTTGCACCACTTGTGGCCGACGCGTGAGGGCGCGGAAGCAGCTCTAGCTGTCGGTGCCGACGCGGCCTCCACCGGCACAGTCTCCGCCAGGGGTGCCGCTGGATCTCTTGGCACCAGATCTCCCCGATGAGATAGATGTTGGATTCCTGGCCCCGGAACCCATCGGAGCAATTTTGAAGGCGTGCAGGCCTCCAGGGGCGGTGTGCTCCACCGTCGTTTCCTCCAGGGGGCGGGCGAGCGGGAGAATGGGGGCGGGGCGGGGCAGGGCAAGCGAGCGGAAGGCTGGGTTCGGGAGGGAGGGAGGGAGCGCGGCGGCTGTAGGAGATTGCGAGCGGGAGAATGGAGATGGAGCGGGCTGATTTGGAAGGGAGCTCCGGTGGCGGAATTTGGGGCCGGTCTAGGTGCCGCCGCTGGGGGCTCTCTGCTTCCACTGGAGAATCGATTGGAGAAGAGTCACCGGCATTTTGAGTTTTTTCTTGTTCGGTTTTTTTTGGCTGTGGACGCGGTGGCTTCAGTGGAGAAGAGAAGACACCGGCATTTTCTTTGGAATGAGACGCTCTTTGCCTAGCGCCGTGATCTGGCGCTCGGCAAAGATGTGCCTTTGCCGAGCGCCAGATCACGGGCGCTAGGCAAAGAATTTTTTATTTTTTTTATTTGTTTTTTTATTCGTTTAAGTACTATACACTTCTTTGCCGAGCGCCAGATCGGAGGCGCTCGGCAAAGACTTTTCCGTTTTTTTAAATTTTGTTTTTAAATTTGTTGTTTTATTTGTTCTTTTATTTGTTTTTTAAAATTTGTTTAATTGCTGTACACTCCTTTGCCGAGCGCCAGATCGGGGGCGCTAGGCAAAGATTTTCAAAAAATATGTCATTCAAGCAAAATAAGGTTTGAAAGAAAAAAAAGAAAATTCTTTGCCTAGCGCCAAATTCCAGCGCTTGGCAAAGAGGTGCCTTTGCCGAGCGCCCTGCGTTAGGCGCTAGGCAAAGGTGTCTCTTTGCCGAGTGCCAACCTTGGCGCTCGGCAAAGGCACCTCTTTGCCTAGCGCTGACATTTGGCGCTAGGCAAAGAATTTTCTTTTTTTTTGTTTTTTTGTTTCAAACTTTTTTGTCATGAATGACACATTATTTAAAAGTATATGTTAAGTTTTGGTACTTTTTTAAATCCTTTTACTATTTATCATTAGTTTATTTGATTTAATTGAATTTCTCCGATAAACGCGTGTTTGAACTGTAGGTGCATCGAATCTCCGAATTGGACGGTTCGAAAATTGATATTCGCATTACTTAGCGTATGTTAAGGCCGTATCCTGGAGCACGCATGAAATATCGAACATCTAGCGCACGGAACACGGCGACCAAGTTGCGCGTGAAGTGCTATTAAATTAAAAAAAAAACAAACAAAGTTCGAAAATCACGAAACTTAGCGAAACATCTTTGGAGCACATGTGGAGGCTATGGTCAAAATTTGGTAAAGTTTCGTGCACGTTGTCGCGTAAGTTAGTTAGAAACCTAGACATCTCACATGTGATCACAAGTTATCACATGTGAGATGTCTAGGTTTCTAACTAACTTACGTGACAACGTGCACGAAACTTTACCAAATTTTGACCATAGCCTCCACATGTGCTCCAAAGATGTTTCGCTAAGTTTCGTGATTTTCGAACTTTGTTTGTTTTTTTTTTAATTTAATAGCACTTCACGCGCAACTTGGTCGCCGTGTTCCGTGCGCTAGATGTTCGATATTTCATGCGTGCTCCAGGATACGGCCTTAACATACGCTAAGTAATGCGAATATCAATTTTCGAACCGTCCAATTCGGAGATTCGATGCACCGACAGTTCAAACACGCGTTTATCGGAGAAATTCAATTAAATCAAATAAACTAACGATAAATAGTAAAAAGATTTAAAAAAGTACCCAAACTTAACATATACTTTTAAATAATGTGTCATTCATGACAAAAAAGTTTGAAACAAAAAAACAAAAAAAAAGAAAATTCTTTGCCTAGCGCCAAATGTCAGCGCTAGGCAAAGAGGTGTCTTTGCCTAGCGCCTAACGCAGGGCGCTCGGCAAAGAGCCACCTTTGCCGAGCGCCTAACGGAGGGCGCTCGGCAAAGAGCGACGGTATATTCCGCGGTGGTTCTTTGCCGAGTGCTATTCTTTGCCGAGCGCCTGGCGCTTGGCAAAGACGTTCTTTGCCGAGTGTTTCTTTTTGCCGAGGGCTTGGCGCTAGGCAAAGGAGTCATTGCCGAGCGCATTCTTTGCCGAGCGCCCGGCGCTAGGCAAAGGTGGCCTTTGCCGAGCGCCCGATAAATAGCGCTCGGCAAAGACCCAGGCGCTAGGCAAAGGCACTGTGTGCCGTAGTGAAAATCGAATCGTTCTCATTGTCAAATGATAATCTAAAAGTCTTTATTAGGCCTTGCGTAGCCATAAATTGTTCACAGTGCAATAGTGTTATAATATATAGCCCCAGCAGCAAATTAATAAGCTAAGAACATTTAAATTTAATATCTTCACCAGATCATGCATCATAGCTACGTTAGGATCCGAAGTTTGTTTCCAGCTAATAATTCGGCTACCTTCTGAATCAAGGGGACATCCAAATAAACCCCACGATCATTGGCCGGCGTTTGCTGCGAAACGTCCAAGATCGCCGGTGCGCGCCCTGAATAAAAATCGAAATGATAGCAGCCAATGGCAGCAATCACTGGGTCAAATTGAGTTTTGTATGGACAATTAAAAGATTCCTGCTCCCGGGCGGTCGACTAGAATCCAGCTTCCCTTAAAGTGTACACGCAACTTGACAAATATTTATACTCCGCATAAAGTCAGAAAACGCAGCGAGCATTTTAAGGTTTGTGGAGCCATTAGCTGCTAATGAGGATTTAAAATTGTCATGCTACCAGACTTCCAGTTATTTCAGACGAATAATTCACGAGATGGTGACAGGCGGCTCATGAATAGATCAAAGCATGCATATATATGTATATGTGCATGCACGCCTTAGAGATGAATCTCCTAAGAAGAACAGTATCATTTGGTTTTCTCTCGTATTCTTTGACTAGGTCAATGCCCGTGCGTTGCTACGGGTTCAAAAATCCATGACAAGTACATATACACTTAGACCATTTTAACAGAATGATAGTCACATGATGAACGAAGCAAAATGCTTACATGTTGTTATCAGGAAGTTAATAATCAGAGGTGTAGAAAGAATTGAAGATATGACCAACTGTGTAACATTGACCAACTACTTTTTTGCATTAAGTTGAGCTGTAGGTACAAGTAACATTTATAAGCACTAAAATACTAAAATACTAGAAGAAAACAATACATTTACATTGATTGCTCTAAGCATCTGTGAAAAAATAAAAAGCTTGAAAGAATGGAGAACTAACGGCTAGTAAGACAAGATTCTTTTCAACTTACAATTCCATCCAATGTGATTGAAGCATTATATGTATGGAACACTATCCTTCAGGGGAGCATTAAGTTGTATCAATCTTGTCGGTGTTCGGACCCGAGGGGGTCCTAAACCAACGAGTAAAATGCTGCGTGTCCCTTTCCTGGATGGTGATGCAAGGAGAACACACGGGGGTTTATCCTGGTTCGGGCAAAAGAAGGCCCTACGTCCAGCGGGGGAGGAGAGGTTTGTATTTCCTTGCACCGAGGTGCTTGTGTAGGGGCTACAAGCTTGTGAGAGAGGGCGACGAGCCCAGGTCTCAAAGGAGAAAAAGAAAGAGTACAAGATGATTGCTTGAGATGTTGATCGCTATGTTGTGTATGTCTGGTTGTCCGTTGTCTTCTCCAGAGCCCTGGCCTACCCTTTTATAGGATGAGAAGAGGCCAGGACGACGGGAGCCTTGAGATGACGTTTTGTCGATCCTGTTGAGGTGGTTGTAGCGACGTGCCTCAGGAATGGGAGGCCATCCTCTGGGATGTGATGTCGTAGGCGTCGAAGTGACCCAGAGCGCCGTGCCATACCGTCCTTCCTTCCCTGTTGCGCCGTGTCGGGGGTCGAGGCCGGGTCGAGGCCAGGTCGAGGCCGAACGGATAAGTTCGAATCCCTGAAATCGTGGTGTACGGACTTTGTCGCATCTTTCCTCGAGGGTAACTAGTGACGCACAGTGTGAGGTAAGGTGGGTACAGTGACGTTTTTCACCTCCCATCACGGGATGGGCGGTTTAAACAGTGAGAACTGACACGGGTATTGTTCCCACGTCGACCATGCGTGTAGCCATGCCGGTAGGTGGTAGTAGGTAGTTGCATTAAATGCTAAGACTTTTGTCCGGGGGTAGGTAAAGACAGGGGGTCGAGCGCCTTGACCCGTGCTCACGCGAGTCGGAGCGCTCCCGGGGGGCGGTCGAGCCCCGCGCGGGTTGGAGCGCGGTCGAGGCCTCCCGTCGAGGGGGCCTCGTACGAGTCGGAGGCGGGACGCGGTCGAGGCACCCCGTCGAGCCGGCCTCGTACGAGCTGGGCCTGTCGCGTGTTTTTGAAGCGGGCCGTACTTTGTCGTGACTAGGTTACTTTAGTTTATATTATCGTTGAATATGGGTACCCCTATGGCATTGGTACCGACAGTAGCCCCCGAGCCTTTAGGTGAGTGTGTGTGTTCACTCTCCTAGAGGTTTTTAGCCGATGAACTGGAGTCATAGCGCTGTTCGCTTCCTCGACAGGGACATCTGAGTGCTTTCAGGACTTCTTCCGGTGGGGGCGCGCGAGCGCACCCGCCGGGTGTAGCCCCCGAGGCCTCGGTGGAGTATTGAGAAAGTCTCCTCCGAGGTCTTTAATCGGGATTCGCTTAGGGAATAGTTGATGCGGCTGAGCCCCCGAGCCTCGCGCGCACGAGGTCGATCAGAGTCCCTGCCGTCTTTTGTTGTCCGGCCCTCACGCTCATCCTTCGGAGAGGAGGAGGAGGGGTGGAGAGCGTCGTACTACCCCGTTCGGGCGAGTGCGGCGATCTCCGGTGAGCTACTAGCGGGGGGATTCGAGTGAGAGTCCGTGCTCCAGTCGTTAGGAGTCGGCTTGTGGCCCGGAGGCACTCTTCAACGATGCCAAGGAGTGGTCGTGCGGATGTCGGTTCCCTGCGACAGGATCCGAGGGCTCGATGCCTCCCCCGAGGGGATTCCTGCTTCGTCCTCATCCTTTGGCCTCGAATACGTCTCGGGATGCCTCGAGAGCGTGGCTCGAGCCCTGGCCGTGTACGGACGCATCCCTGGTCGTCCCTTACTCTGTTGCTCGAGGGCGGCTGTCGAACCCAGGTCGAGGGCCAGCCTTCGATCCCTCGAGACTTAAAATGGGCCTGGAGCCCGTTAGGGGAATCTCGGAATATCCGTCCGCGGATCTCGCCCCGCCCGTTAGCCTGGCGCGCCTTTTTAGGGCGAGATCGGCGCGGTAGTGGGCGGCGTGGCGTTCGGTTACTGCGTGGGGGACGGCTACGTGCCTTGCTCCTGTAAAGCGTGAGGGACGGTTAGGTGAGCGCATTTATTACGGGAAAATGTTCCTACCTTTCCGCGTGGCCGTTGAACTTCCGTTCGGCCTATAAAGGTAAGACCCAGGGGTCCGTGCTTTCTTCCGGTCTCTTGCGCTTCTACCATCCTCTGGCCCCAGAAAACCCTAGCCCCCGTGCGCCTTCCGCCTGCATTGCTGCCGCCGCCGCCTTCTCCTTCACACTTTCCCTTCCCGTCGGCGCGGATGGCTGGGAAGAGCCAATTCCTCGCTGCCGAAGACTGGGCCTCCTCCTCCGTGACGGAGAAGAAGCTGGAGGAGCTGGTTGAGGATGGGCTGCTGCGGCCGAGGACGAGTCGGTCGCGGCCGGAGTGGATCGCGCCGCCGTCGACCCACCGGGAGCCGGCCCCCCCAGAAGGCTACGTGGTGAGCTTCGTAAGTTTCCACAAGCGGGGGTTCGGCATCCCGTCGTCGGCCTTCATGCGGGCGCTTCTCCACTACTACCGGGTGGAGCTCCACCACCTCGCCCCCAACGCCATCGCGCAGGCCGCCATCTTTGCGTCGGTCTGCGAGGGATATCTCGGGGTGGAGCCGCAGTGGAACCTGTGGCTCCACCTTTTCAAGGCCGAGCTCTTCGCGCGGAACGCGGGAGGGAAGGGCGTCTTCTACGCAGCGCGGGTAGGGAGCTGCGTTCTTCAGTTGAGGTCGAGCCGGGCGGACCAGTACATCCCGGCTCGCCTCATCTCTTCGAACAGCGGGTGGCACGCGGGCTGGTTCTACCTCCGCAACGACGACAACCAGCTGCCGAAGTACACCGGCCGCGTGCTGACCGCCCGGGAGGACCGCTGGGTGTACGGTGTACCGGACGTCGAGAAGCCGCGTCTGGATCCGTTGCTGGCGGTGCTACAGCAGCTTCGTGCTCGAGGCCTGACGGCGACGGCGGTAGCGACGGCGTTTCATCGCCGCCGGGTGATGCCGCTGTGCCGACGTCGCCTGCGCCTCGACCAGATGACCCCGGAGGCGTCGCTGGAGGGGAGCCGGATGTCACACGAGACCCTCACCCCCGAGGAGGGGCTTCGCCGAGCCCGCCGGATGGTGGGGACCTTTAAGGCGGAGGAAGCCGACCTGCTCCCCATGAGGCCCACTGAGGGGTTCGAGCCCGTGGTAAGTTCCTTAGTACGCTTGTATTTTAGTTCGGTTCGTCTTCGAGACCTTCCCCTGATCCGGTCGACGCCAATGCGCAGGACCTATCGGCGCTGCGGGAGACACGACCGCCGGTTCCGGAGGACCGGCCTGCTCGGGATGCTCGACGGGAGCACGCCTCGAAGCAGAAGGCGGTCAAGGAATCGACCAAGAAACGGGCGGCCCGGAAGTCCAGGGAGAAGGAGGCGCGGAAGAAACTCCGGCGCCAACAGGCCCTCGACGGGCTTCCTTTGGAGCCGTCGCCCTCCGAGACCATGTCGGGGGAGGACGACGGCAGCAGCGGCGAGGATGATGACGCCCTGTCGCGGTACGAGGCCGCGACCGGGCTGGGGAGCCTTCCCGACATCCGTCCCCTGCTGGAGCCCATCGCGGGGTCATCCTCCTCGGTCGTCGTGGTCGAGGAGGTCGAGGAGGACGACGAGGAAGAGGAGAAGAAGAAGAAGAAGAAAAAAGAGGAAGAAAAGAAGGGGGCGGGCCCCTCGGCAGGAGGGGCCGCCTCGCCCCGGACCCAGCCAGAGGGGTCGACAGGGGCGCCTGCCCCAGCCCAGGCCCCGCAAGCTCAGGCGGGGACGGGGGCGGGGGCGCCGACATCGTCGTCGGCGGCGCCTCCGTCGGGCGTGAAAACCCGAGGCCAGTTGGCCTCGGAGGCACAGAAAGCGCGTAGCGGCGCGCCGGCGAGAGCCCCATGGAGTGCTCGGTCCGCGGGTGGGGCTGCCGCGAGGCCACCGCCTGCCACCTCGAGCGGCTCGGGCCGTGGGGGGTCGAGGCCCCTGGTGCCGATCTCCGGGTAAGTTTTTGAGCAGAAGGGGACTTGTCTTATCCTTTGATTTCGTCGATCGACTTATCCTTTATTTTTCAGGCTGAAACGGAAGGCGGAGACCATGGGGCCCACCCCCGTGAAGTCCCTTCGAGCCAGCGCCGCCGTCCTTAACCGGTCGGCGGAACAGGACGCGGCCTGGGTCCGCGAGGTCGAGGCTGCGAAGGAGCGCCGTCGGCAGCGGGAGGCCGCGGGTGCTTCGACGGTTGCCGGCCCCGATCCTGCGGTGGCGGGGTCAGAGCCGGCAAGGGTGGTGGCGCCCGGCCCGGTCGAGGCGGAGCCTAAGGCGCTGCCCTCGGCTGAGGCCACCGTGGAAGTGGCCGCGGAGGGGGCGGCCGCCGAAGCGACCGCGGAGGGAGCTGCACCGGCGCCGGAGCAGGAGGTGGCGCCGGCGAGGGAGCCGCAGCCGCAGCAAGACCTACCGGTGCAGCCGGTGGGCATGACGGAGGGCGGGGCCGTCGAGCCTTCTGCCGGAGCCCCGGAGGCGGCGGCGCCGGAGGTTGAGGTGCCGGTCGCGGGGGCACCGGCGGTCGGAGCGCCGGCTTCCGAGCCACCGGCGGGCGAGGTACCGGCCTCAGAGGCGTCAACGGCGGAGGCGCCAGCTCCGGAGGCGCTGGTTGCCGAGGGGCCGGCCACCGCCGAGGGGCGGGCGCCCGTGGTCGTTACCCTCGACGACACCCCCCTGGACAAGGGAAAAGAGATAGTGGGGGTCGAGGAGGGTGAGACCACGGGCCGGGCTGAAGCCTCGGCCCCTGTCGGGGCGGCGAGCGAGGGCAACGAGGCCGGCCCTTCGACCGGGCCGGGAGGTGCCCCGGCTGCGTCGTCATTGTCGTGGCCAGACTTCGCCGCGCTGGCGATAGCGCGGGCCGAGGAGGAGATCCCGAGGTGGGGAGGGCCGCCCCTTCAGTTCAAGGATGCCGCGAACCTCGACGGCGAGCCCATCCTCACCCTGAACGACAGAGATGAGGTCCACCGCTGGCAGTACCTCGAGGGCGTCCGCCGACATCTCGCTCGGCTGCTCAGCGTGGCGTCCGACGCCGTTTCGCGGGGCATGCTGGATGCCACCGAGGTATGATTAATTTGCCGGCTTATTCCGTGGCTCTTTGTGTCTCTTTCCTTTGGATTCATTATGTTTTTCGGTTTTCCTTGAATTAGGAACTCAAGGAGACCTCCCGCCGAAAGTCGCTCTTCATCCGGGGTGAGAGCGGTGTGTGGGCGTCGCTGTCCCGGCAACGGGCCCTGGTCGAGGAGACCCAGAAGAGGCTCGCCGATCGGACCGCTGAGATGGCGGAGCTGCGCACCGCCTACTCGACGGTGAAGGAGGACGCGATCCAGGCCTGGGCGGCTGAAGCCTCGATGCGCACCGAGGCGGACAAGGCCCGGGAAGAGGCCGCCTAGGCCCGCCGAGACCTCGAGCCCCTGACGGCGCGGGTCAAGGAACTCGAGGAGGACGTCTCCCAGGTTGGCCGTCAGCGGGACGCCCTCAACGTCCAAATCGGACAGGTGACAGCCCAGCTTGGCGCGCTGAAGGGCGAGGTCTCGGTGCTGAATGGGGCCGTCCAGGAAAAGGACGCGGCGCTTCAAACCGCCCTCCAAGAGATCGAAGCCCTGAAGGCGGCCGTTCGTGAGAAGGACAGCGCCCTCCTGGGGCTCGAGCGGACGTGCGGGGGGCTCCGTGACGAGGTCGTGGGTTTGAAGACCCATGTTGGAGGTAAGTAGCTCGTAGCAGCTACGTGGCTGAGGCGGCGTGTTAGGTGCTAATCTGCCTTGTTGTATTTCAGAGCTGGAGCGCGAGAACCAGGAGGCCCACTCGACCGCGAACTCCCTGCAGAGCCTCCCGGAAGCCGAGACGCAGAGGACCCAGCTGCTCCAGGGCGCGATCACCTCGGTGTGTGACGGTCTGGGGGTCGAGCCCGACGTCGACACCGGAGAAGATGCTCCGGGGAACTCCTTCGTCCGTCGGGTAGCGGCGCTAGGTCACCTCGCCCGGGAGAAGATACGGGACAGCCTCCACCACGGCGTAAAGAGGGCGCTGGCCGTCGTTCACTCTGGCTTTGTGTTCGACATGGAGCTCGTCGCCGACGGCTTCATCACAGACCCGGAGCGGACGGACGCGGAGAACGTAGACGTTTGCTTGGATCTGATCGAAGCCGCGGAGGGGCCTGGGAGCCGTCTGGCCTCGCTTTTTGAGCCCGAGGTGGTGCCGCCCGCTGACGACGAAGGCCTGTGAGACAAATCTGGGCACGGAGGCCCGTGTAATTGGTTAGCTATCTTGAATTTTGGTCGTGGTGGCCTCAGGGGCCTTAAGAACTTCAAAACTTAAACTAGTTCGTGACGGATCTAGTTTTATTTGAGCCTTTTTTCCCTTTACGGCTTGGGTTGTGTTCTCGTACGATTTATTTAACACGCAGTCGCGCCCTTTGGCGTAGGGGAGCGAGTGGAGGTACCGTAGCCTCGGAGGCGTAAGTGATCTCGCGGCTCGACTGCCCTCGAGCTTCAGGGTGCTCTTGCGGCCTCGCAGATCGCGTGAGAACCTGACCTAAGCGGCAGGGAGTGTGCTGCTCTCTTTCGAAGTTAGGAACCGTCATTTAGACCTTAGCGTGGAGTTGCACCTCTAGCAGGCGTAAGGAGTGAGTGGAGGCGCCATAGCCCCGAGGGCGTAGGTGATACTCCTAGCTCGAGGGTCCTTTCGATCCTTGGGGTGCTCTTACAGCGCCGTTGATCTAGGGAGCGGTTCTTAAATTTTTAAAAAAGAGCGCAAGTTTTTTCGGGGACTAGGGGTTCCCCCTATAGCCCCCGAGGGAGGGTCGATTCTGGTACTGCAGAGTCGATCCTTCCTCATCGCAAGGCGAGAACTTTAACACTGCTGTATTCTTTATTGACGAAAAAGAAATTACAGAGCCTCGAGGCTTTCTAAGGAAAAAAGCGACGTAGCTGTTCAATGTTCCAAGCGTTGGTGAAGATTTCGCCCTTCTCGTTGGATAGCTTGTAGGTGCCCGGCTTTAGCACTTCTGCGATAATGTACGGTCCTTCCCATGGTGGCGTGAGCTTGTGGCGTCCCTTGGTGTTCTGGTTCCGGCGTAGCACCAAATCGCCGACGTTGAGGTCGCGCCTGCGTACGTGTCTGTCGTGGTAGCGTCGGAGACCCTGCTGGTACCTGGCAGAATGCAATAAAGCCACATCACGGGCTTCCTCGAGCTGGTCGAGGGCGTTCTCTCTTGCGGCGTCGTTATTTCTTTCGTTGTAGGCCTTTAACCTTGGGGATCCGTATTCGATATCGGTTGGGAGGACTGCCTCAGAACCGTAGACTAAGAAGAACGGAGTGAACCCCGTGGCTCGACTCGGCGTTGTTCTTAGGCTCCACAGGACCGAGGGCAGCTCGGCAGCCCATCTTCTGCCATGCTTGTTTAACTTGTCAAAGATTCTGGGTTTCAGGCCTTGTAGGAGCATGCCATTGGCACGTTCTACTTGGCCGTTTGTTTTTGGATGAGCTACGGCCGACCAGAGCACGCGAATGTGATGGTGGTCACAGAAATCCAGAAACTTTTTACCAGTGAACTGGGTGTCGTTGTCAGTGATAATACAGTTTGGGACTCCAAATCGATGGATAATGTCGGTGAAGAAGAGCACAGCTTGTTCGGACCTAATACTGGTGATGGGACGAGCCTCGATCCACTTGGAAAACTTGTCGATTGCGACAAGCAAATGGGTGAAGCCACCAGTGGTTCTTTTCAGTGGTCCGACGAGGTCGAGTCCCCAAACGGCAAATGGCCATGTGATGGGAATGGTTTGGAGAGCATGTGCCGGGAGGTGAGTCTGCCTTGCATAGTACTGACAACCTTCGCAGGAGCGTACTAGCTTGACGGCGTCGGAGACCGCGGTCGGCCAATAGAACCCTTGTCTAAAGGCGTTCCCGACGAGGGTTCGAGGCGCAGCGTGGTGACCGCAAGCCCCTGAGTGCAGGTCGTTGAGTAAGTCCCTGCCCTCTTTGCTCGTGATGCAACGTTGGAGAATGCCCGTAGGGCTGCGGCGGTACAGCTCCCTGCTGTCGCCAATGATCACAAAGGTTTTGGCCCGGCGAGCGATCCGTCGAGCCTCGGTCTTACTCGAGGGGAGGTCCCCTTGGATAAGATAGTCGAGGTACGGCGCGCGCCAGTCAGGCTCGATGTCAGATGGTGGGGTCGATCCTTCCACCTGCATGGCTTCGGCCCCGGTCGAGGGGGCCTCTGCCTCTGGTGGGGGGTCGAGTGACGACCCGTCGACCCCTCCGTCCGACCCAAGGTCGACAGATGGCCGTTGGAGATCTTTTGCGAAAACGTCAGGCGGGACCGTAGTTCGACTTGACGCGATTTTTGCGAGTTCATCGGCGGCCTCATTATACTTGCGTGCTATGTGGTTGAGCTCGAGGCCATGAAACTTGTCCTCGAGGCGTCGTACCTCTTGGCAGTAGGCTTCCATCTTGGGGTCGCGGCAGCTCGAGCTCTTCATGACTTGATCGATCACTAGCTGGGAGTCGCCTCAAACATCAAGGTGTCGGACCCCGAGCTCGATGGCGATTCTTAGCCCCGTGACGAGTGCCTCGTATTCGGCGACGTTGTTGGACGCAGGGAAATGGAGCCGGATGATGTAGCGTATGTGAACTCCGAGGGGTGAGATGAAGAGCAAGCCCGCGCCTGCTCCTGTTTTCATCAAAGACCCATCGAAGTACATGGTCCAGAGCTCGGCCTGGAGCTGTGTGGGAGGGAGCTGGGTGTCGGTCCACTCAGCCAAGAAATCTGCCAACACCTGCGACTTTATGGCTTTGCGCGGCGCGTAGGATAGGGTCTCGCCCATGAGCTCGACCGCCCACTTGGCGATCCTACCCGTGGCTTCCCGGTTCTGGGCTATCTCTCCCAGGGGGAAAGAAGAAATCACAGTAACTGGGTGGCCCTCAAAGTAGTGTCGGAGCTTGCGTCGTGTCAAGATAACAGCATAGAGCAGTTTCTGGATTTGAGGGTAACGGACCTTGGTTTCTGAGAGCACCTCGCTAATGAAATAGACCGGCCTTTGGACGGGCAAGACATGAGCTTCCTCGGCCCGTTCGACGACCAGGACTGCGCTGACTACTTGCGAGGTCGCAGCGACATAAAGTAGGAGCGGCTCTCCTGGGGTCGGAGGGACGAGAATTGGCGAGTTAGAGAGTGCGACTTTGAGTTTGGTGAGGGCTTCCTCGGCCTCGAGGGTCCAGGAAAAACGCTCCGATTTCTTTAAGAGGCGGTACAGAGGGAGCACTTTTTCGCCGAGGCGCGAAATGAAACGGCTGAGCGCCGCTAAGCAGCCCGTGACCCTCTGTACGCCCTTCAGATCTCGGATGGGGGCCATCTTGGTTATCGCAGAGATTTTTTCTGGATTGGCCTCGATGCCCCGTTTGGACACGATGAACCCCAAAAGCATCCCTCGGGGGACGCCAAAAACGCACTTTTCTGGATTGAGCTTGATATTCTTTGCTCGAAGGCATTTGAAGGTGACATCGAGGTCGTTTACTAGATTATCGGCTCGCCTGGTCTTGACTACGATGTCATCAACGTATGCCTCGACGGTTGGTCCAATGTGCTCTCCGAAAACGTGCTGCATGCATCGCTGGTACGTTGCCCCTGCGTTCCGGAGACCGAAGGGCATCGTGACGTAGCAATACATGCCGAAAGGGGTGATGAATGAAGTCGCGAGCTGGTCGGACTCCTTCATTTTTATCTGATGGTAACCGGAGTAAGCGTCTAAGAACGAAAGAGTTTCACATCCCGCAGTTGAATCAACGATTTGATCAATGCGTGGCAAAGGAAAGGGAACTTTCGGACATGCTTTATTTAAACTAGTATAGTCTACACACATCCTCCACTTCCCACTCTTTTTCTTAACTAATACAGGATTAGCTAGCCACTCGGGATGGTGAACCTCCTTGATGAACCCGGCCTCCAGTAGCTTGTGGATCTCTTCGCCGATGACCCTGCGCTTCTCCTCGTCGAAGCGGCGCAGGCGTTGCTTCACCGGTTTGGACCCGGCCCGGATCTCCAAGGCGTGCTCGGCGACTTCCCTGGGTATGCCCGGCATATCCGAGGGACTCCACGCAAAAATGTCGACATTTGCGCGGAGAAAGTCGACGAGCACGGCTTGCTATTTCGGGTCGAGGGTGGCGCTGACGTTCAGCGCCTTCCCGTTGGGATCAGCGGGGTCGAGGGGCATGAGCTTGACGTCCTCTGCGGGCTCGAAGCTGCCGGCGTGGCGTTTCGGATCGGGAATCTCGTTGGCGAGACCGTCGAGGTCTGCGGCCAAGGTTGCCGATTCCAAAACCGCCTCGCCGTGTTCGACGCACTCGACGTCGCACTCGTAGACATGTTCGTATGAGGGCCCCACAGTGATGACGCCGTTTGGGCCGGGCATCTTGAGCTTGAGGTAGGTGTAGTTTGGCACGGCCATGAACTTGGCGTAGCACGGGCGCCCGAGGATGGCGTGGTATGTCCCACGGAATCCGACCACTTCGAAGGTGAGGGTCTCCTTCCTGAAGTTGGCCGGTGTGCCAAAACAAACGGGCAGATCGACCCGTCCGAGGGGTTCTGCCCGCTTCCCTGGCACGACTCCGTGGAAGCCCCCGACGCTAGGTTGCAAGCGCGCCCTCTCGACCCCCAGGAGGTCGAGGGTCTGGGAGTAGATGATGTTGAGGCTGCTCCCGCCGTCCATGAGAACCTTGGTGAGGCGCGTGTTGGCGATGACGGGATCAACGACAAGTGGGTAGACTCCCGGATTGGGGATGTAGTCCGGATGATCATCACGGTCGAAAGTGATGGCCACCGCGGACCAGTCAAGGAAACGAGGGACCGCCGTTTGCACGGAGAAGACCTCACGCCGTTCTCGCTTGCGCTGGCGCGCTGAGAGGCGGGTTGAGGGTCCTCCGTAGATCATGAAGCAGTCGTGGATCTCGGGGAATCCCTCCTCCTTGCCATCACCCTTTGGGTCTTCCTTCTTGTCGGTGGTCTTGTTGCCAGCGCCCTCGAAGTACCTGCGGAGCATATGACAATCCTCGAGGTTATGGTTAGTGGGCCCCTTGTGGTAAGGGCACGGCTCTTTAAGCATTTTGTCGAAGATGCCCCCGCCGGGGGGGCCTCGAGGCTTTTTGCGTTCGGTAGCAGCGACAAGCTCGTCGGCCGGGGCCTCGAGCTTGCCCTGCTGGCCCTTCTTCTTCTTGTGGTTGTTCCTTTTGGAGCCCCGGGTGGAGCTCACGGGATCGTCGGTCTTCTGCTTCCCCATGTCCTGCTCGTCGCCAAAGATGGCGCCAACTGCCTCCTCGCCGGCGGCGAAGTTGGTGACGATGTCCATCAGCCCGTTGGCAGTGAGGGGGGTGTGACGGCCTAACTCTCGGACCAACTCCTTGCAAATGGTGCCCGAGAGGAAAGCCATGATCACATCAGAGTCGGTGACATTGGGGAGCTCGGTGCGTTGCCTGGAGAAACGCCGAATGTAATCCCGGAGGGATTCACCTGGCTTCTGCTTGCAACTCCGGAGGTCCCACGAGTTGCCGGGGCGCATGTAAGTTCCCTTGAAGTTTCCCTCGAACACCCTTACGAGGTCACCCCAGTCGTGGATCTGTTGGGGCGGCAGATCCTCGAGCCAGGCTCGAGCGGTGTCTGAGAGAAACAGGGGGAGCTGTCGGATGATGACTCGGTCGTCGGTGGCCCCGCCCAACTGACATGCCAAGCGGAAGTCGGCGAGCCAAAGTTCGGGTTTGGTCTCGCCGTTGTACTTGGCAAGAGTCGTGGGAGGGCGGAACCGTGCCGGGAGTAACGTCTCACGGATTGCCTTACTGAAAACCCGAGGGCCCGGAGGCTCGGGTGAAGGGCTGCGATCCTCCGAGCTATCGTAACGCCCGCCCCTGTGCACGTGGTAACCCCGAGCCACACCGTCACCGTGCTTGCGCGTGCGGCGCTCGACGATGTTGCCACGGGTGTCTCGAGGTTCCTGGTCATGAGCGACGGGCTCAGGGGCGGGGGCCATCCGGATCCGTCGGGCAGGTTCGGGATGAACCGAGGCCTCTCTCTCCTGCCGAGAGGGCTCCGCGAGCCGCTCCGAGGCGGGCTCGCGTCGCCTCGAGGCAGAGCTCTCGGCCTGCTGCAGGGCAGCGGTCTCGAGGAGTTCTCGGATCTCATCTCGAGCCCGGCGCGCTTCGGAATTCGATGGCTCGGGCATGTTGCGGAGGAGCATGGCGGCGGCGACGACGTTCTGGCTGGCTCGAGCGAAGACCGGGGGATCGGTTGCCCGGTCCTCGTCGATGCGACGGTTAACGTTGCGAGCTCTTTCGCGAGCTCTCCCGCCAAGTGCGCGTTCCGCACGCTCATGCTCGAGAGTTTGTTGGAGTAGACGCAGGTTTTCTCGTTCCTCATCGAGCCTCTCCCGCAACTCGCGGATTTGGTCGAGCTGCGCCCCCTGATCCGCAAGGAGCTGAGCCTCGCCTTGCCCGGCAGGGTGCACATCGTGAGGGGGCGTGTGCCTTCCTCCGACCGGCTGTTCTTCCTGCGAATCCGACGCGCCTTCAACATCGACGTTGAAGCACTCGCGGGTCGGATCGTAGGTGTCATCAGCCGAGTCGGAGTCAGGGGCGCCGAAATAATAGTATGACGGGGGGATAAATGGTCGTTGCGGGCCGCTACCGGGGTTGCGGCGTGGGGAAGCGGTCACACAGGGTTCTGTTCCTGGCGCCTCAGTAGAGTCCAGGTAATCAGAAGCCGGCGTGGACGCGACGAGGTCAAGGGCGGAGCGTAGGTGGTGCCCAGGGAGTTCCTCATAAGCACTCATGCAAGTGCCCATAGAAGAAGCGTACGCCTGGGCAACCGGAACTAGCCCAAACGGAAACGGCGAAGGCGATGTTGCCGCCCATGCCGGGAGAGAGGTACGGGGCAGTGACGTCGCACCAGGCGGAGGAGCGGCGGGGTTCTCCGCTGGCATGCTGTCCTCGGCCAGGCCCATCCTGCCCAGACTTTCCACGAGGAAATCCGGGCCGGCGTCTGACTGGGAAGTGCCGAATCGGGGAACCCCACTGCCCTCCGTGAGGTGGAGACGACGGTTGCGCCGGGCTCGCCGCCGCCGAGCGGCTCGCGCCTGCCTGGAGCGACGGTACCGGCGGATTGCTCCCCCAGGCTGGGAGAGCTCGTAATCCTCGTCGGTAGGGTGTCTTGGCGGGAGCAGGACCATATCGTAGCCATAGCCGAGCGACATGAACTCCAAACTCCCGAACCAGATCACCGTGGCCAACGGGATAGGGCGTTCGGGGTCAGCCATCCAGGAAAAAGGCGGGAAAGCGACGTTAGCACGCAGCGCTCCCCTACCTGGCGCGCCAACTGTCGGTGTTCGGACCCGAGGGGGTCCTAAACCAACGAGTAAAATGCTGCGTGTCCCTTTCCTGGATGGTGATGCAAGGAGAACACACGGGGGTTTATCCTGGTTCGGGCAAAAGAAGGCCCTACGTCCAGCGGGGGAGGAGAGGTTTGTATTTCCTTGCACCGAGGTGCTTGTGTAGGGGCTACAAGCTTGTGAGAGAGGGCGACGAGCCCAGGTCTCAAAGGAGAAAAAGAAAGAGTACAAGATGATTGCTTGAGATGTTGATCGCTATGTTGTGTATGTCTGGTTGTCCGTTGTCTTCTCCAGAGCCCTGGCCTACCCTTTTATAGGATGAGAAGAGGCCAGGACGACGGGAGCCTTGAGATGACGTTTTGTCGATCCTGTTGAGGTGGTTGTAGCGACGTGCCTCAGGAATGGGAGGCCATCCTCTGGGATGTGATGTCGTAGGCGTCGAAGTGACCCAGAGCGCCGTGCCATACCGTCCTTCCTTCCCTGTTGCGCCGTGTCGGGGGTCGAGGCCGGGTCGAGGCCAGGTCGAGGCCGAACGGATAAGTCCGAATCCCTGAAATCGTGGTGTACGGACTTTGTCGCATCTTTCCTCGAGGGTAACTAGTGACGCACAGTGTGAGGTAAGGTGGGTACAGTGACGTTTTTCACCTCCCATCACGGGATGGGCGGTTTAAACAGTGAGAACTGACACGGGTATTGTTCCCACGTCGACCATGCGTGTAGCCATGCCGGTAGGTGGTAGTAGGTAGTTGCATTAAATGCTAAGACTTTTGTCCGGGGGTAGGTAAAGACAGGGGGTCGAGCGCCTTGACCCGTGCTCACGCGAGTCGGAGCGCTCCCGGGGGGCGGTCGAGCCCCGCGCGGGTTGGAGCGCGGTCGAGGCCTCCCGTCGAGGGGGCCTCGTACGAGTCGGAGGCGGGACGCGGTCGAGGCACCCCGTCGAGCCGGCCTCGTACGAGCTGGGCCTGACGCGTGTTTTTGAAGCGGGCCGTACTTTGTCGTGACTAGGTTACTTTAGTTTATATTATCGTTGAATATGGGTACCCCTATGGCATTGGTACCGACAAATCTTATCAAAGATATTTTATCCTAACTTCTTTCCTACAAGACCTGAAGTGAAAGTTTAGGGAAGATATAGAAGAGATTTAAAAACAAAGGAAACAAATAAGAGAATTATGTGAGAGAGATACCAGCACATAAACCCTTATAAATTGCCTTGTACACAAGCTGTTCGATGTATATGGTGTTCGGCATCAGACTCTATAGCACCTTAATCTCTTGTTGATCTTGCTCCTTCTCTGCGCCCAAAAGCCAACCACAAAAATATGTAACTGACAAGATGAATTGACATCGATAAACCTTGAAGCTACACAATTCAGCGCTTCTGCGTGCCGATTTGTACTTCAGTGTTGCATGTTGGAAGAACAAACAATCAAGTTCAGCTTAGAGGTCAGTGCTGATGGCATAGGTAAAACTTGTGCCCTGTCTAGCCAAGACTAACAGATGGTTTGCCATTAGGAAAATTTAATTCAGTCTGTAACAATACTAAAGCAGCCATCTAGTTAGGAAACATTCGCTTGAAAAGATAAAGAAAGAAATAAACACCATTACTACTCCATGTTACAATCCATTGCCTCATTATCAGCAAAAGCACAAGCGTCGTATCATGCATGAAGCAAATGAAGTTTACTACTGCACGTTTGCGCCTGGGTGCCAAAGAACAGAAGGAGCAGCTATGGACATGTTGAAAGATGGCACGTATCAGGTAAGAGATCTGCCACTCACAAATTCAATAGGAATAACCATGCTTATATTAGGCATTATCTGGTTTTGCAGGATGTTAAATCAGGTGCTGGATATTGCTACTGTTGTTTTTTTCTCGAATGCGCGCAAGTGTGCGTATCATTGAATTAGAAGAAAGAGGTTTATAGTACGAGAAGCCGTCTCCGGCCAACTGGATTTTACATGATGGCTACATTTCTGAAACTACATTCAAGAAGCACGGTTTCCGGTCTGAAACACTATCCTTCAGCTAAATTGCTACCATTGTTGATCTGTTGTGTGAGACAACAATAGTCATAGTTAAGAACTGTACACAGGATTACGAGATCGATCTGTTGCATATGTAAACTTCTTTCTTGTTGATCTGTTATGTATCTATTTACAGAAGCAAGAAGAATAGAAAAACATAGATGTTTCTACGTATCCTATGCATCCACTTCAAAAAAAACTTGATAAATTAGCGCATCTGAGTTCAATAATCATCAACCCAATAGTAGATGCCTTCGGATTTGATCAAAAGCAAACAACAACCATAGGAGAAGAGAGATACGGAACAAACGCTCACCTCTCTTCCGACCAGCCGCCACCCAGTTCATCGTCGCGAAGGAGCCCAGCTCATGCAGGCTGCAGTGTATACGGCCACTGGAGCCCTTCCGCCGTGTGTCATGTGCGCATATACGGCCGTTGGCCACACCGCCCATCATACCGGCACGCACACCTGGCCGCTAGTCGCGCTCCCCGTCCACCGTGTGCCGCCTTAACCTTCGATTGGAGAGCACCGCCTCCGAGCGACCGACTGGATTCAAGCACTATGTGCGCCTATGTCTGTGCGGTTGCCTAGCCCCAGCGCCAAGGCCTGTCTGTACAGGATGGAGCGGCGGGCGTTGGCGGCGATGTGGAAGGCATGGGATTATGGGGAGGGAGAGTGGAGGAGACGTGTCGGAGGCAGGTTCGGTCCGGTTTTTTGAAAACAAAAAAAATTCGGAGGCCGCGCGAGCGCGTGCGCGTCAAGGTGATAGGGAGGAGGGAGCATTCCGGATTTTTTTTCTGAGGAAACGCGATTAGTAGGAGGCAGGCCGATTAGTTTTGCGGAGACGATAACATTTGGTTCTTTTTAGTTATATATAAATACATAGAAGAAGAAGAAGAATAAGTGGAGAGGTACATGGTCACACGACTACCCGAGTATGTCATTTCTGGAGCAGGACTAGAGCAAGTGAGCCGGTTAAACAAAGGAACTCCATATGTGTATTCATTATTCTGGCCGGTTAAACAAAGGAACTCCATACGTGTATTCATTATTCTGGCCCACAGTTGATGCTGGGCTTCCGACCACCCCAACTCACAGACATAGGGCCCAAATAGGCCCAACTAACCCCAACCATCGATCCATGGAGCCCATTCCTTTCGAGTAACCAATGGCCTGTTTGTTTGGCGGAGGGCAGGGAAGAATTAAAGTAGGGCTTATACGGTCTAATGGAGCCATGGATTATAGTTTATAGCATCTTTAGCAAATGAAACAACATGCTACACAGAGAAGCTCAAGGTATGGCAGTGGCCCTACCTTGCCATACCGAGAGCTCCGCCACCGGTGGTTCGCATGGCTAGTCAGAGCTAGGCTAGAATGGGATAGGCTAACCAGGTGCAACCGCTCGTGTTTATTTTCCATGCATGAAACGAGGCAAGCTGAACCGAGATCATGTTTGTTTGCCTCTACAGATGTTTATGACTACACTGCATCAGACAATCTGGTAGGCTTACCACCCACCTTCTTGTTCCTCACCTCGTTGGCATTTCATCGAGCACCTTACGGGTGTGAGCGTTCCTCCACCGCACACCACAGCAGCAACAGCGGAGGGGGCTCAAGGTGGCCGCGGCCATCAACGAGGACCTGCCGAGGCTCGCGGCGACCGGGACCGGGAAGGGCGCGCCGGAGGGCAGGCGGCCGGAGAAGGTGTTGGTGCGGGCCGCGGTCATCACCTGCTCACGCTGCGTGCCGCGGCATCCACGCCAGGCGCCATGGAGCAGCACTGCGGCGCGCATCTCCTCCACCTTGGCCTCCCGGATCTGCGTGCTCCGCAGCACTCCCATGCAGCCGTCCCTTCGGCGCCTCCGCCTCCACCAACGACGTCGACGCATCCTCGAGCTCCGCCGCACGCAGCCTCCTTCACCCGCTCACGGTGGCCTGCATGGCGACGCCGCCTGCGCCCGCAGCCTGCGTGGCTGCGTCCGCGGCGGCCAGGTGGCCGGGGAGTGCCTCGCCCGCGGTGGCGGCCGGTACCTCCAAAGTCCAAGCTCACACCGGCGGTGGTCCTCGTTCGCATCACCTTTTCCAACCGGGAGAGAGGCTACCAGAGGTGATGCCAACGCCCGCTCGAGGCCACAGCGAGCCAGGCTCTGGAGGAACAGAATTTTTTTTTTTGTTTCCCCGGATGCAGCATCTTCACTGCTTTAACGTGCATGTGAGGCTGGCTGCTGGGCTAGGTCAAGTAAACAAACAGCCCGAGTTGTAGCTGGCGGGCCTGGCCGGCCGTCTGGGCCAACGAAACAAATGCGGACCAAATCTTAAACCCTAAATCCTAAACCAAGTGATGCCAACGCCCAAGTGCATGCGAGGCTGACTGCTGAGCTAGGTCAGGTAAACAAACAGCCCGAGTTGTAGCTGGTGGGCCTGGCCGGCCGTCTGGGCCAACGAAACAAACGCGCCCCAAACGTCTCCGCATGGACCGGACGCCTCGCCAGTCTCCGGAGCTGCCTGACAGTGACAGCCCAGCCGATCAGCTAGACAGCTACCATGTGGGTGTGGCCGGACTGCCGAACAGATTTCGTGTGCCTCTACGCGCGACTGCAACCACGGCGGCTCGTTGCCTCCCCACTACCTGTGCTTCCGCGACTCTGCATTGGAGCCGGCCGTGCCGCCCAGCACAGCAGGCAGCAGGCGGAGACGTTCAGCCAGCGCATTTGGATCTGTCAGTAACATAATGATGATACTGCAGGGTTGCATTAACATAATGAATCTGATTATTCGTTTTATTGAAATATTTGGTTATACAAAATTTAACCTGTTAAACAAACTCCATGCATGCGTGTAGTTTTTTTTATGAGTAAATGGCAGGAGTTTTTTATGATTAAGAGAGAGAGTTTTAAAAGACAATAGTTGTTTAGGAGCCAATCACCCGAAAAGGAGGCCGCAAGGGCACTGCAGCCCACACACTCACAGAAAGCAGCAAGAACGTTGTGCACTCTTTTTTGTTAATTAATTAATATATCACAGTTTGCGTGATACTTTCAATCCATGTACTGAATTGGTTCATGTGATGCTTTCAGAAAAAAAATGGTGGAGCAACAAAGCAAGATTGAAATGGCAAGCCAATGGAGACTGGGCGGTGGGTCAACCTTCATTATTCTGGCCCACAGTCTGATTGCTGGGCCTCCGACCACCTAACTCGCAGTCAGAAGGGCCAAAATTGGCCCAACTAACCCCAACAATCGATCCATGGACCATGGAGCCCATTCCTTCCGAGTAACCGAGCGTCTCCGCATGGACCGGACGGCTCGCCAGTCCCAGTTTTGCCGAGGGCTCGCCACCTCGCACGCGTGCGGCCGGACTGTCGGGCCCCGTTCGCTGCGAGGTCGGGGCAGATTCCGTGCGCCTCTACGCGATGGATTGCCTCTCGCCACCTGCGCCGCACTAGTCTATGTGACGAACACGGCGGTCCGCGTTGGTGCCGGTCGTGCCGCCCAGCACAGCAGGCAGCAGGTGGAGACGTTCGGCCAGCGCTGCGTCGTGCTCGGTACCACGCACGACTTCACCGTTGACTTGAGAATGAGACGGTCGGCGTACGTCGAGTCGTCGTCGTTACCGAGTAATAAATAGCGCGTAGCGGGTTGATAGCGGATTGACGTTGAGATAGTAGATTGTAGATAGTAGGTGATATTGCGAACGATAAGTTTCAATAGTGGCATTCGATAATTGCATATAATTTTAAGTACATATATCATGAATAATGAGTATAAATAATTTTAAGTGCATATATCATGAATAATTTTAAGTTTCACAACCGATGCATGAGTATTTGAATTTGGTGTGTGAGTCATAGTGGGCTGGACTAATTAGGGTTATTTGCTTTTATTACCTCCATCCCAAATTATAAGACGTTTGACTTTTTTGATCCCAAGTTTGACCATTCGTCTTATTCAAAAAATTTGTGCAAACATAGTCAAATTTAAGTCATTCTTGAGGAACTTTTATTAATATACCAAGCCACGATAAAAGAATTGATATTTTGCACAAATTTTTGAATAAGACGAGTGGTCAAACTTGGTGTCAAAAAAGTCAAACGTCTTATAATTTGGGATGGAGGGAGTATGTTATTGCGGCCTGCTACGCGTAATTGCGGCCACAATATCAGCCCGCTATTCAGAATTGCGGCCGCAAAGTTCTAGATGCAAAGTTCAGAGTGCTACCTCATAGCGGTAGCGACAATGAACCGCTACCACTATTATGGATGCAATTACGGCCGCTATCACCGTTATTTATTACCTTATCATTACGGCATAAGTACGGCCATACGGGAAAACTCTCGTAGTCCCGTGCACGCGCATCCAGCGCTCACGATATCAATTTTACGGGCACCAGTACGCCCGAGGATGATGAATGAAGCGTAGGCCTTGTTTAGATCCTAAATTTGGGATCTAAATTTTGCATAGTAAATGCTTTATTACATTGTAGCAATTTTATTTTTATTTGATAATAATTATCCAAATATTGATTAATTAGGCTTAAAATATTCGTCTCGTAAAGTATAACAAAACTATGCAATTAGTTTTTGATTTCATCTACATTTAGTACTCCATATATGTGCCGACATTTTAATGTGATGGAGAATCTTCTTTTTTATAGTAGAATTTAAAGGTGAATTTGGGTATCTAAACAAGGCCGTAGTGGACTGGTGTGAGGCCTTGAGCCTCAGAGGCTCAGAGCTAGGCTGGAGAGAACCGGGAGCGTGCACGTGGAAAACCGAATATACCTGAATATAAATTTGTCCTATAGCTAGGCTGGAGAAGCATCTAATCCACGCCTACGGCACCCACCTTCATACAAAATAGTATATCCCCACGCTCTATCTCTACTCCAAGCACCTAATTAGCAGCTTGTTCGTTTCGTTGGTTTATTGTGGCTGAAAGTATTGTTCGCTGGTTTGTTGTGAGAGAAAAACATTGTTGGATGGCTGCTGATTCCGCTGATAAACTCAAACGAACATGCCATAGGTTATTATATGAATAGCTACGAATAAACATTAGTGCAAGTTAAAAGCATCTCTCAAGATTAACATTCTTTGTATTCTATTCTTAGTTAAAGTATAATTTTACGAATTGAATGTAGCTCAGCTGGTGAGGTTTTTTTATGAACCCCATCCGAGTTTAAGTCTTCGACTTGATGCAGGTATTTGCATTAGGGGTAGGATAAATATACGCACATGTGTGTTTGTACTCTGGTTCAACAAAAATTGAAGGTGTAATCTTGAAAAAAAAACAATTCAGTTAAGTGAGATTTGAACGAAAGTGAGTGTTGATTGCTACTTTTGTAGCAATAATGAAACCATCAACATCTTTTTTTTCATATTTCATGTTTTATTTGGAGAATTATTCAAGTGGATTTTGTTTCAAAACTACTACAAAACATAGCTCGTTTATTTGGGAGCTGTTACAAGGGATAGACCAAGGAACACCCTTCTAGATTTGGAGGGGAGCTAGTGCTGTATGTTGGACTATTATTTTGCTAAGTAGGAATGTTGTTATTATTGACAAAAAAAAGAATATATTCTTATGTGTAGGTTATATTCAGAGCGACCTATTGGACTCGCTTTCAGTCTCAACTAGCAAACATGTTCGTAATGTGATGTATAATTAATTGTGGAGTGCTCATGCCAATAATAATATACTATTTATTTTTGTTAGATTTAATTGGGCTTGGTCCAACTTTAATCTAATAAATTCTAAGGCCCATGATAAATCCTAGTGTGATACATAATTAATCTCGTAGTAGCTGGTCGAGGATCCCCACGAGGAACAACACGATGCTTCCCAATTCTTAGCCCCACCAAACCCGACGGAGGAGTAAATCTCCTTCGTGTGTGTGGGTGGGGTGGGAGAGGGAGAAAATGCACCCATCCTCGTTCCCTTGGGTTGGGTCTCTGTTGACATCTCTAGGCATTGGTTTGCGGTGGGTGGCATAAGGGAAGGCTGCGTGATGGCGAACTACGAGAGGGAAGATAATGCTATTAGAGACAAAGATTGGAGGATGGTTAGTAGGCCCCACGGATGACTAGTGTTAGCAGTCCCAAAAATAAAGTCATTCAATTCTTTTCAATCCCCTAAACCAAACCAAAAAAAAAGGATAGAATATGAATCTATCCTCTCAACTAAAAACTTAGGACGATCCCATTCCCATCGTGTCATCTTTTTTCTAGAACCAAATGCGCTGTTCATGGTATTGCAATACACAAAGAGGGAGGCCGAGAAATCCGGACAACAATCATGGATGGAATTTCGCTGAGTAGGTTGTGTTGGTGGAGGACTGTTGTGTGGCACTTGTGAGTTGTGAACATGAAGATGTAGATGTTAGAGCAACTCCGGGAGATTAGGTAAAAATAAATGCTAAATCTCTGGATTTAGCCATCATGTAAAATAGGAAACTCCCCCGAGAAGAAGAGTGCTACAATAATCTAGCTAAACATTTTTCTTTTCTTTATTTAAATCGACCACATAATCAAAGACGTCTGAAGGTCTCAAGGTTCGATAGCTTGGTCCTCCCAATATTCGTGTTCGCCACTGCCGCCAGGTGAGGCCGTGAGGCTCGCAACGTCGCATGGCAAGACATGGATCGTCCAATCCATGGCATTAAGCTTGCAGGCGGGTTGGTTCGCGGCCGGCCGCTAACCCGCATCGCTTGCCACAAAGTTTATTGACGGGTTTGCGGCCGGCCACCAAGCTATCTACTTTGCGGACAAGCCTTCCCTGGACATAACATACTTAGCTGCAAAACCCGTAGGACCCGCCACACACAGAGCATCCCTTGAAATCTTTGGTGGCCAACAAGTGAAAGAAAGCTGCGAGGTACAGGAACACGATCATAATAACGCGCAACATGACGGGCACGACGACGAACCAGTTGACCTTGTCGGCGCCGTGCTGGAGCGCGGCGAGGCCCGTCGACACGAATGAAGGCGCCCTCCAATGCGGGACCGTTGCCCCCACGAAAAAGCACCTGCCCATCGATCCATGCATATGCAGTTAGTTTGCTAGCTATAGCTCTCAAATGACAAATCCATCTCTGCACTGAAAATACGTATGTGCAGGCGCATATATACGATACGTACGCGATGCAGGCCTTGCGGAAGCGGCTCATCGGCCGCAGGGGCAGCTCGTCGCCGGTGTCTTCATCGGGGACCTCGAGGATGAGGTGTGCGTGGCAGTTGCTATGACGACGGCCTCTAGCTATGGGCCGCTAGTGTTTGTCGCCGTCGTGGAGGAACAGCCGTAGAGCGGGCCGAGGAGGGTGACGTCCGATGCCAGACTATCGTGACGGCACTAGCGGTAGGGTTCGGGTCCTTCGGGACATGCGGGTTCCTGCGGTTCTTAACAGCTTTCTCTCTTGTCCAACGGGCTCGACGGGATGAAAGACATTGGGCCACAAAGAAATCGCAGCTGAGCCACAATAGCCATGAAGATAAATTCTATGGGGCGAGCGGGCAGGTTACGTTAACAACCCGCCCCGCCTGCAATCGTACATGGCATCGCCGGCCGGCTCATAGCGAAGGCGGGTATGTACGGGAGGCCAACCAGTGCCTGGCCCTTGGCCGCTCAGCCACTTGGTAACAGTTGCCCCCCCTGGCCGCTCGCTGCAAAAGCGATGCCGACGGGAGAGCCTGGCATGCGGAGAAGGAAATCGAGCGTGGGAGAGGCGAAGCCCGCGCGCAGGAGTCAATTGGTGCCGCGGATAGCAAGCGGGTTTCGCTCGGTAAAAATGGATAGCGCGGGATACCCAGCCTAGAAAAAAACGAGATGGAAAGACTATTGGACTGCCTTTGTGCGCCACAATAGCTATAATAAATAGCCCTCATAGATGCATTTAGCAAAGGGCCTGTTTGGTTAGAGGTGTTAAAGTTTAACGAACACGGTAGCACTTTCGTCTTATTTGACAAAACGTTTCTAATTTTGGACTAATTAGGCTTAATAGATTCGTCTCGTAAATTACTCCTAATCTGTGCCGTCATGCATACAATTAGTCTACATTTAGTAGACCATGCATTTACCGTAACATTGATGTGATGGGAGTTAAACTTTAACATTCATGAACCAAACGAGACCTAACCTGTTGGAGTTGCTTTTACTGTTCCATGTCTAATGAGAATGTGTTCAACATTGCAGGTTCCTCTTTTTTTTTTTTAAAAAAAAGAATTGCAGGTTCGAGACGTTCTGCTGAGATTAGAAATTACTTCTTCGCGTGCTTAATTTTGGATCTACGGGTGGTCTGTGCTGGATCTAAACGGGAAAAAAGTGGGGACGAGGGTCGCGCTTCTCTCTTTGCGAGTTCATCGGTGTCAAGAGAATACTGCTAAACCTGTTGGAGTTGCTTTTACTGTTCCATGTCTAATGAGAATGTGTTCAACATTGCAGGTTCCTCTTTTTTTTTTTAAAAAAAAAGAATTGCAGGTTCGGGACGTTCTGCTGAGATCAGAAATTACTTCTTCGCGTGCTTAATTTTGGAACTACGGGTGGTCTGTGCTGGATCTAAACGGGAAAAAAATGGGGACGTGGTCGTGCTTCTCTCTTTGCGAGTTCATCAGTGTCAAGAGAATACTGCTAGTGTTAGCGTCCGACGTTCTGGAAACGGAAAATTCGTTCAGGATGTTTGGTCTATACGGGACGAGCACGAGTGATGGAGAGTGGAGACACCACACTCCCTTTGTGCTACCGCGCATCATATCACATCACAGTCACCATCACCGTGCCATTGGACTGCAGCTGCTCGGAGGACTTTGCGACACGGCTGTCCTTCTCGGCGAGGCCATGAGCGTTGACTGACTTTTCAGTCTTCCATATATGGGCAAAGAACTTTCCATCCCCATAGACAAAACCTTTTTTTTAAAAAAAAAATCTTCAGCTATCCTATTCTTATACTACGATCCAAAGGTGACAGCGTGTGATGCCTAGATTTCGGGCATTATTTTCTCGCCAGAATTCACCGAACACGTACGCTTCAAAGAGTTTATACCGAACACATTTGTCATAATCGCGGTGTTAATAATTCATTCATGCGTACCCGCTGGTCGCCGTCGTCGTTAGAGCCGCTTGGAGCTAGACCAGAGTGCGTAGACCAGCCGCGGGCGCCGGGCGGTCAGACATTTTGACCGGTTCCGGTATTCATCATGGCCCACCACGGTAGAAGAAGAGGCGCACACACACGACTACTACACGAGACGGCGCAACGCACCGCACGTTTGAATTGTACCCAAACACGGCACGGACACCCCTTTTTTTCCCCTCCTCTAAGCCATTGTCTAGAGCATGTTTAGTTACACCCCAAAATGCCAAATTTTTTAAGATTCCCCGTCACATCGAATCTCTGGACGCATGCATGAAACATTAAATATAGATAAAAAATAAAACTAATTACACAGTTTAGACGAAATGGACGAGACGAATCTTTTAAACCTAATTAGACCATGATTGGACAATATTTGTCAAATAACAACGAAAATGCTACAGTAGCATTTTACCAAAAATTTTGGCATCCAAACGGTGCCCTAGTTCCCAAATTTTTTTTTCCAAAAAGTGCTACAGTAGCCATCACATCGAATCTTTGGACGCATGTATAGAACATTAAATATAGGTAAAAAAATAAGTAATTATATAGTTTGTCTCTAAATGTCGAGATTAATTTTTTGAGTCTAGTTAGTCTATAGTTGGACAAATTTTTTACCAAATGATACAGGAATTTTTCCAAAAAAATTTTGCAACTGAACACGGGCTAAAAAAATCATCCCATGGGCTGGCGCGCTGGGAACGACAGCCGGACAGGTGGGTCCAGGCCGGCGCTGGCTTTTCTGCGGCGGCGCGGGGGGTGTAGATCCGGCCCACGGACGGGACGGGGTTTATCTCCCTGTCACGGGACGGGAGCGGACTTTTGACTGTTCTCCAGCTGGCCTTGTGCGGAGGCGGGCCCACCGCGCAGTGATCCATTCTCTCCCTTTTCACAGCTCTCGGGATCCGGACCTTAACTAACCTTTGCCGCCAAACCTGCTGCACTGTAGCAGCACAGCACTGCTGCTGCTGGTGTACGGTACAGCTCGGATCTCCGGTTTCGTCCTTTGGCTTAAGCTAATTTCTCACTTAACATGTCGTGGTGTAACGAAGCATTAGGTTAGCCCAATGATTCTCAGTTATAATATAGAAAAAACGGGGACCTTTCCATTTTTTTTCTCTCCCGTAGAAATCCAATCACGAGACGGTGTGTCCGGTCCACGGACGGATCAAGCAAACGTGATGATTTTCCGAATCGATGCGCGCGCGTGCAGTGGCAGTTGGCCAGCTGCAGTGGGAGCTGTACGAAGCGACGCCGTCACTCGGAGGATGACGAGACCGGGCGTACCGAGGACCGTGTCCACGAGATCCCCGGCTCCCGCAGGCCGCCATGTCAGCAGATGCCCGGGGCCCGCACCTCCCCTGCTCCCTTCCCTCCTCGCTCCTCCCACTAGCAGACTAGCTCCATCAAGTCACCCACCCCACCACTCCCCGGAAAGCACGCCGCCCGCGCCTTCCCGCCGCGCAGCCCTCTCGCTTCCACGCGGGCCCCTGGGGCTCCCTGGTCCCGCACGTCGGTGACGTGCTGTGGAGGTCGCCGCGGTGGGTCGTCCCCTTGCTCCGAGAGGGTAGGCGGTGGTCCCACCGCGGAGTAGAACAGCAATTTAGGTCGGCACATACACACGCGCGCACACAGCCGCACTTCGTTTCCAGCTACAGAGAGAATTCGTCCCCGAAAAGAAAAATAAATCTCCCTTCCATTCTCTCTCTCTCGAGAGAGGGAGGAGGAGCACGCCGTGAGCTCAGGAGGGAGAGGGAGAGAGTCAGAGAGAGGCCGCCGGCGGCGCGGCAGATCGGGCAGCGCCGTGTAGCTCGCACCGGTGGGGGGACCCACGCGCCCATGCTTCGGTGAGGTGGTGGGGCCCGCTTGGCGCACGAGTTGGAATGGCGGCGGCGGCGGCGGCGGCGGGGAGGTGGTGGGCGGTGGTCCTTGCGGTCGCGGTGCTGCTCGGGCCGGGACGGGTGGTCGCCAACACCGAGGGTGAGTCCTGCCTGATCTCACAAATACTAGTAAGCCGTGCGCTGCCGCGGCTTGGATTCGTCCCAGGTTCGAAATCTGTACAGCTGGGATGGAGCATATGAGCTTGATTCTTTTACTGGTTTGATTGATGCTCGTAGGTATTGCCTGCTCTCTACTCCTGCTTCCGGTCGTGGTGATGTGTTTGGCGGATATTTGCTGTTTATGCATAGAGCGTACGTTTCGTTATAGCTCTGCCTCGATGGATCAGAGGAATGAACAAGCCGCGTTCAGTTGATTTCGAGGAAAACGTAGACTTTTTGTTCGCTGTAGTTCTTTCGTTGTGCCATGTACTTTTCTCGTTTGGGCGTTCAGCCCATCGTTAAGTCTACTTCCAATAGCGATGCAGCGAGAGACCACCAAGCTTAGCCTAGTTCGTTTGTACTATAAAAAGAGGAATTCTGCTAATATCGTCCTCCAGAATTAAGGAGTTCATTCGGATTGCTAATGTTGACTTTGAAGTGAGATTGTTTGACCGGTTCTTTCAGCCGGTGATAAATAACTTTTTGCTAGTACTGCGGTTGGGATGTTATTGCTTATTGGCCATCTCTCTCTCTCTCTCTCTCCACAGATGGCAATTGAACAGTACAGTTCTATAGTATGTGTCCCCATGGTCTACTATGAATAGAAGAACATCAAACACTGTAGTACTAACAATGGATGGGGCCAACTGTAATAACTACTAATCTCTGTGCTTTGGAATTCCTGACTTACATGGTTTCTTACCTTACCTGTTTTGGAAATTTCAAGCACATTGGTTTTTCCTAGGCGGCCTATTTTTTTTTTCTAAATATTTTGCATACAAGCTCATCACGGATAAAATTTCTTATATGTTTTTTCCATCTTAACTGGGAATATACTTGCTGCTGATAATGCTACCTTTCGTCCACAGGTGATGCTCTGTACAGCCTGCGGCAGAGCTTGAAAGATACTAACAATGTCTTGCAGAGTTGGGATCCCACTCTTGTTAATCCATGTACATGGTTCCATGTTACGTGTAACAACGATAACAGTGTTATCAGAGTGTAAGTTGGTGAAAAAGCTCTCATATATTCATTTCAAAGTGTTAGTGATGTTCACCTCTGGTCTAAATGTCCTCCCTTTCACAGTGACCTTGGAAATGCACAATTATCTGGTGTCCTAGTGCCACAACTTGGTCAGCTGAAAAATCTCCAATATTTGTAAGTTCTGCATGTGTTGGTTTCGCCAACAGTTTCAAGATGGGGATTTTCTATCTCTTGTATGTGCCGTCAGAATAATTATTTTAAGAAAAGTGCTCCAGTAATCCCTTCTCAAAAATTATAACTGACCCTAAAGCACCCTTAATTGATTGGTTTATTTTGAATTACCCCCTGAGCCTGGCCCAGCCCCTCGCAATCCAATTCTTCACGTTCTCTTAGTTGTGGGGCACGATGGCTTGATCTGTGGATCAGACATGGCTGATAACCATGGTGATTCAATTTGGGACTGGAGCACTGAAAATTTGTTGGCCTGGGAGGACAGTTTGTCGGACACCACCAGCAGATGACGCTCTATGGCGGACAAAATGCATACTTCTGTTCACCTTTTGCCTATATGGATTTCATTCTTAGACTTCCTTTTACTTGGCCACTCGGCGCTCATTTGAGGTTGTGCTTCCAAGACTATTAGCTTATTGCAATCTGTGTCAGTGAGTCAGTGACATTAGGATGTTGTGCACTAGCCACCTGCATACCTCTGCACTCGCCAAAGAAAACTGGCAACATTATTGGGGGGGGGGGGGAGGGGGAGGAGGAGTTGGGGAGGGTTTTTGAGGATTACTGGAGTGATGGCACTGGATCCTAATGCCCAGGTGAGCAGCACCTGCTCACCTTCCCTCTACTCCTCCCTGTACCGAGGAAGAAGAAGAGCCGAGCTCTTCTTCAGCACACACACACACACACACACACACACACACACACACTACTCGGTTTCAGTTCCTGAAACCTGAATAACACAAGTGATGGTGGCAAGAGCTGCCCATTTCATTGCATTGCATTGGTTTATATACATCCTATATGTACCTACTATGGTACAAGTCTACCTACTCTAGTACAAGGTATACATCATCTTCTACCAACTATGGATGATGCAAAAACTACCAACTACAGTACTAGAGATGGCCTATTGCCATACTTGCTGCAGTTGCAGGGTTGGACAGCAGAGCTGACCATCTACCTGCCCTAGACTGCATTAGGAGAAACAAAAGAGGATCAGTAGATTATGTCTAACATGGAGTACTTCTCTTGTTTTAAATGTGAATTAGAGGTACGCTGTTTCAAAAACAAATTATCCATTTAGAAATTAGTAGATCTTAAAAAAAGTTTTATCCTTTACATTTTATGCGTAACTCTGCTTGTTAATTGCTGTATACATGTCTTCATTTTGTAATTGTGTCCTTTTACATTTGAGAATTTATTTATATTACCTTTTTTTTTTGTAATAGGGAGCTTTACAGCAACAACATAAGTGGGACGATACCCCCTGAACTGGGGAACTTGACTAACCTGGTCAGTTTGGATCTGTATATGAACAACTTCTCTGACATTATCCCTGACAGCCTGGGGAATCTATTGAAGCTGCGTTTCCTGTAAGACTCATTTTGTTTACCAATTACTAGCACCCTCTTATGTTGTTTTACTTGCTGCGGTTTAATGTTTAGACACTTTTCAGTTTTATTTTTTTTTTAAAAATTCTGGTTGTTTTATATAGACTTTTGATCTCTTTGTCAAGAATGGCCTCTGCATTTTGTAACCTGAAAAACAAGAGGAACTTGTGATGCTGCATTTGCTAATTTCTGTGACATGTTGGTATTTGATTAACTTTGTTGTTTTCCTATTGGATAGATGGACTTATGTGTTTGCTTCTCCTCCTTTCTCCTACTCTTTCCATGCTTATTCTATATTTATGGCAGTTGTATCATTGAATTGTATTTTATCAGCACTACTCATGCTGTCTTTGGAAAAAAAATCATTAACATTTTTATTTTTATTAGTGTCTTCTGTGCTCTTATATTTTGGTAAAGTCACAAATTTATTTGTTCTGTGCCTATGTGCAAGGATAGACGTCTTAACAACAACAGCTTGGTTGGTCAAATTCCTGTATCCTTGACCAATATCTCCACTCTCCAAGTACTGTAAGTAGCATGCACACTTCTCTTGATGTTTGTTATGTATTGAATGAATATATAATATAAATATCATGAAAATGCAGGGATCTCTCGAACAACAACCTCTCAGGACAAGTCCCATCAACAGGCTCCTTTTCACTCTTCACCCCTATTAGGTCTTTATCTGGACGATTCACTGATCCTTAGCCTAAACTGTATCTTCAACATGCATGATAAATATTACCTGTTTGTTACAGTTTTGCCAACAATCCATTCCTTTGTGGCCCTGGTACTACGAAGTCCTGCCCTGGGGCTCCTCCCCTTTCCCCGCCTCCTCCATTCAATCCTCCATCTCCCCCAACCCAATCAACTGGTAGGTTTTTTAATCTACTTGTATTCTCATTAGTACACTGAAACTTTAGCATTCTGGACGACATGTAATTCCTGGATTTATGTCTACTATTAGGTGCCTCTAGCACTGGAGCAATCGCTGGAGGTGTTGCTGCTGGTGCAGCATTGGTGTTTGCTGTTCCTGCAATTGCATTTGCAATGTGGCGCCGTCGTAAACCTGAAGAGCATTTCTTCGATGTTCCTGGTCTGTATCATATGGTGTACTTTTTTATTAACCCACATTGCCTGTTTGTTCATCTGCTGGCCCGTTTTGCTTGTACTTTTTTGTTAACCCACATTGCCTGTTTGTTCATCTGCTGGCCCGTTTTGCTTGCTTCAGCCGAAGAGGATCCAGAAGTCCATCTTGGTCAGCTCAAAAAGTTTTCATTGCGGGAGCTTCAAGTTGCAACTGATAATTTCAGTAACAAGAACATTTTAGGAAGAGGTGGTTTTGGAAAAGTGTACAAGGGAAGGCTTGCTGATGGCTCTTTGGTAGCAGTGAAAAGGCTAAAAGAGGAGCGGACACCTGGTGGTGAGCTTCAGTTCCAAACAGAGGTTGAGATGATTAGCATGGCAGTGCACAGGAACCTTCTCAGACTTCGTGGTTTCTGCATGACACCTACTGAACGGTTGCTAGTCTACCCATACATGGCTAATGGGAGTGTGGCATCACGTTTACGAGGTACTTTGTTCTTTATTCTAAATACTGATTCCATAGCCCCAACTAAACAAGCAGAATATTAGCTTCCTGTTCTCATTAGTCTTTCTGATTCCATAGAGCGCCAGCCATCTGAGCCACCTCTTCAATGGGAAACAAGAAGACGGATTGCGCTTGGATCTGCAAGAGGACTTTCTTACTTGCATGATCACTGCGATCCCAAAATCATCCATCGGGATGTCAAAGCTGCAAATATTCTTTTGGATGAGGACTTTGAGGCAGTTGTGGGTGATTTCGGGCTTGCCAAGCTTATGGACTACAAGGATACCCATGTCACAACTGCTGTTCGTGGAACAATTGGACACATTGCTCCCGAGTACCTATCCACTGGCAAGTCCTCTGAAAAGACTGATGTTTTTGGCTATGGGATCATGCTTCTGGAGCTTATTACTGGCCAGAGGGCATTTGATCTTGCTCGTCTTGCAAATGATGACGATGTTATGCTTCTTGACTGGGTACGTAACTTTTCTTCTCAATAGTCAGTTGTCATACAGTATTACTGCACTACAGATTATACAATTTTCTTTTGCAAACTCTATCCAACGACGGGTCGCGCTCGACCCATGCCCACACTCCCCCTCTCTTCTTCTCCATCTCTGACGGGCTTAGAAAGGTGTCGGGGGAGGCAGGCGGGCCCAGCGGTGGGGACTGGAGAGACAGCGGCGAGGCGGAGGCGGGGGTGACGCCGCCGGAGCGGGCAGAGGAGGAGGCGGCCAAGCGGGATTGGGGTGGGGGCGACCATGGCCATGGCGACGGCGGGGGAGGGGAAGTAGGAGACCGCCGCGGGCATGGTAGGGTCTCACTGGAGCTCCACGGTGGGGCGATAGGCGGTGCTGACGGTCGTCCTCCTTTTTCTTTCATACTGTTTTGCTGTCTATGGGCTATATTTTATTAGTTTCTTAAAGATTGGTGTCAAAGCTAACTCTGTAATCATGAAGTGCCCTTAATCCATTTTCTTAATTAGAGAGCGTGCACTGGCAAGTGACAAGCTGGGCAGTTCACCCTCCAGGGGACATCCATCATGCCTACATACAATATGCTAATGCACAATCAGTCGCTCTGCCATATGCCTGCTGCATTATAAAAACTTGTTCAGCTATCAGAACAATGGAACGAATGGATTGTTCATGACAAAAAACAAGCTGGCATAATGAATAATTCACAATTGGCATCTTGCAGGTGAAAGGACTGCTGAAGGAGAAGAAGGTGGAGATGCTGGTGGACCCAGATCTGCAGAACGCCTACGAGGAGATCGAGGTGGAGAACCTGATCCAGGTAGCACTCCTCTGCACGCAGGGCTCCCCGTTGGACCGGCCAAAGATGTCGGAGGTGGTGAGGATGCTCGAAGGTGACGGCCTGGCAGAGCGTTGGGACGAGTGGCAGAAAGTGGAGGTGGTGAGGCAGGAGGCTGAGTCCGCACCACTCCGCAATGACTGGATCGTCGATTCCACGTACAACCTTCGTGCCGTGGAGCTGTCCGGCCCAAGGTAGCCACTCCACGACTCCGATGAAAGAATTCAACACTGAATTGCCAAGATTCAGTCTAATTGCTGTTTGTGTATATGAAAGGTAGCTTTTGGAATTGTTAGCGACAATTTGGAGGGATGATTTTTTTTTTTATTTCTCGCTAGCCTCAGAAGTTGAGGGGGTAGGCTGCAGTTGTGTTAAGGTGAAAATTCGTATATCTGAGGGTGAATTTCTAAAGCATTGTTGTAGTGGTCCGGGGAATGTAGCAGCGATCGTCCAATTATACTACGTGCTATGCAGAACACTTACGTTTTGCCATAGCTTAGTATGCCTTTTTGCATCTTGAAAAATCTATTTAAGTTTTCTTTGTGTAAAATTGCAATAGTATGTGCGTGGTGGGCGTTTGCGTTATACTGTGTAATTCTTAAAAAAATAATAATAATAGTTGAATCGACGATACACAACTAAATATGAGCATAATATATGTACTAGGTGTTTGGCTTATGTGTCAGACTCGCACCATTTACAGCAGTCCAGGATGGAAAGCGAAAGAGGTGTTTCCTGTCTGTTTTTTCGGGATTCTATTTTTTGGCGAAGATAGATCTGTGTTTACAAAATATGGCATAAAACTTTAAAAGTTATCATTATAGCAACCTTTGAACATTGTGTCTTCACGACAAATATTTATATTTAGTTAAATAATTTAGAAAGTCCTCCTATATGCCTGTGAGGCACTTCAGCAAGGCTCCTAAGAGCATCTTGAAGAGTATTCTAAATTTCTTTTCCAAAAGCACCATGTTTTTTAACTCCTAAAAAATTTTTGGGAGAAAAAAAGAAAGTCATCTTTAATAGTACCTAATATTTCACTTCCAAAAAATAAAAATTTGGTCCCAATCTTTTTTTTTCACGCGACATCGCAAGACCGGTTGTGCGAAACCCTTCGGCGCCGCCTGCCCCGCCTCCTTCGTGCTCGTGCCGATCCCTTGCAGGTCCCCGGCGGCGACGGCCAGCTTCCCGGCCATCAGCACAGTAGCATGCTGCGGGCTATACTCTATCAGGTAAGCGGGTTCACCACGGGGCCAGTAGCAGCTTCACCTTGTGCCAGCAGCAAACCGTAGTACAGTACCATGCAAGCAGTAGAGCAACCGGAGCCTCAATACACATACACACGGGAGGAACTATCATTGGAGGTCATCGTGACCGACGGGAATCCCGATACCGCGAGCAAGCACAACACCGTGACCGAGCATGGAACCGCGAGCGACGGCAATCCTGACGGGCACGGCACCGCGAGCGGGCACGGCAATCCCGGCGGGCACAGGCATTGGAGATCATCTCGCGAGTGAGTGACGGCAATGCCGATGGCGAATTTTTTTTTATTTTTAGCCCAAATTTGAAACAAATTTTAAATTTAACCCGTGTTTGAAATTTTTTTTAAATCTAACCCGTTTGGTCCCGCCACCATGCATGGCGGGGCAAATGCACTGAACCCCGCCATGCATGGTGGCGGGGTACAGTTCCCACGTGGCAAGCCGACGTGGCAGCCACCCGGACGTACCCCGCCATGATCGGTGGCGGGGTAGGCCAAACCCGCCACCCATCGTGGCGGGGTAGGTCCTGGCGCTCGATTTCTCTGTCGTCAGATCTTGCGCTGTGAACGCTGTGAACGGAGGCGATGGCGAAGTGCAGCAAGCGTCCATGGGGCCGAGGCCTGGTTTAGATCCCAAATTTGGGATCCAAACTTTGCATAGTAGATGTCCCTTAGCAATTTTATTTTTATTTGATAATAATTGTCCAAATATTGATTAATTAGGCTTAAAATATTCGTCTCGCAAAGTAGAATTTTGATGTGATGAGAATCTTCTTTTTACATAGTAGAATTTAAGGTGAATTTGGGTATCTAAACAAGACCCGAGGGTGGTCGCACGGTCAGCTTGCGTCTCGTTCTTGCGGCCGGTGCAGATGCCGACACCTACAGGTAGTGCAGGTGCATGCATGCTGCGATGGCTGTGCATGCAGGTGCAGGTGCAGGTGCATGTGACCGGTCATCGTCAATCACCTCGGCCCACCCATACCTGCATAATCAATTCTTTAGTAGGAGCAAATTACATCAAATTGGAATATATTTTACTGTTTTTTGGGTGTAAGTTCTGTATTCTATTAATGTAAATTGATTTTCATAAATGAGAATAGTCAGAATTACTTGAATAGTTATCTGATTTTTTTTTTGCTTTTTTTATATTCTGTAGGTTTTATTTGGTCCCCTTTGAAATTTTTCAATTTAGCTTCTATAGAAATAATCTGGCTTTTTGTTTTGTTTTGTTTGTTTAATATCTTTTCATTATTTCCATTTTTTTGGTTTGTTTGATTTGGATCCGTTGATCACGATAATTGAGTGTAGGATGGATAAAAAACGCTCGATTTTTGTTTCCACTGTGAATTGGGTGCTTAAGGGCAGCCCCTAGACACTCAAGTCACCGGATTCCACGGCGAGTTCTAATGCTGACGCTTCTTTGAACATGCACCGCGGCAGGATGGTGCACGCCATTCGATCTCTGCCAACGCACACTGCCCAACGCTGCATAGAGTGCTCAGTCTCTCACCTCTCAAGTCTCTGCACTATACAGTGAAGCTACAGAAGTAGGAGTACTCCGTAGTACTGTCTTTTGCTTTCACTGCATGTGACCACGGTTAATGATGGGTAATTTTGGTGCAAAGTATCGTGCATGTATAAAGGCATAAATTAATAAATATACAACCATATGCTTAAATATTAATATAAAAATAAATATATACAGGTAGATAAATATATTTAAATTTATTTATTACACTCCGAAATGGTATACCGGTATTATCCGGTACCGAAACATTTCGTACCAATAACCAAACCGGAATGACATCGGGAATGGTATTTATAAGTATGCACATATCCAAAGCCGCGACGGAGCACGGTGTGCTCGTGGCGCGCGCGAAACCGGATAATTATTTCTATAGAAGCTAAATTGAAAAATTTCAAAGGGGACCAAATAAAACCTACAGAATATAAAAAAAGCAAAAAAAAATCAGATAACTATTCAAGTAATTCTGACTATTCTCATTTATGAAAATCAATTTACATTAATAGAATACAGAACTTACACCCAAAAAACAGTAAAATATATTCCAATTTGATGTAATTTGCTCCTACTAAAGAATTGATTATGCAGGTATGGGTGGGCCGAGGTGATTGACAATGACCGGTCACATGCACCTGCACCTGCACCTGCATGCACAGCCATCGCAGCATGCATGCACCTGCACTACCTGTAGGTGTCGGCATCTGCACCGGCCGCAAGAACGAGACGCAAGCTGACCGTGCGACCACCCTCGGGCCGGCCTTGTTTAGATATCCAAATTCACCCTAAATTCTACTATGTAAAAAGAAGATTCTCATCACATCAAAATGTCGGCACATATATGGAGTACTAAATGTAGATGAAATTAAAAACTAATTGCACAGTTTTGTTGTACTTTGCGAGACGAATATTTTAACCCTAATTAATCAATATTTAGACAATTATTATCAAATAAAAATAAAATTGCTATGGGACATCTACTATGCAAAGTTTGGATCCCAAATTTGGGATATAAACAAGGTCTCGGCCCCATGCACGCTTGCTGCACTTCGCCATCGCCTCCGTTCACAGCGTTCACAGCGCAAGATCTGACGACAGAGAAATCGAGCGCCAGGACCTACCCCGCCACGATGGGTGGCGGGTTTGGCCTACCCCGCCACCGATCATGGCGGGGTACGTCCGGGTGGCTGCCACGTCGGCTTGCCACGCGGGAACTGTACCCCGCCACCATGCATGGCGGGGTTCAGTGCATTTGCCCCGCCATGCATGGTGGCGGGGCCAAACGGGTTAGATTTAAAAAAAATTTAAACACGGGTTAAATTTAAAATTTGTTTCAAATTTGGGCTAAAAATAAAAAAAAATTCCCGATGGCGAACCGCGGATTGAGGGAGTTTTTTCCAAGTGCTAAAAGATTAGAAGAATGGATTATGAGTTGTGGGCGAGAAGTTTTTTACAATCTTACTAAATAAACAAGAATTAAGAGGAGATTTAGGGTACTCTAGGAGATGCTCTACCATGTCAAATCAAATAGCCGAATAGGCAAACTAAGCCATGTCATGACCTTAGCTAAAGTTCTCATTTGTTTCTGTATTCTTGCGTATCCTGTTGTCGTTTCTATTCCTAGCTACCACGGACCCACGGTCCTAGTCCCGTTTCTGATGATCAAATCAAATATGAAAATGAAAACAGTTAAGCTGTTTTTTTTTGTCCGTTTCTATTCGTTTTCATCCCTAAGACCCAACAGAACAGGCGGCTCACTATTGATGACAGACAAATCCTCGTAGGGTCTGATCGGTAGACATTGCTGCAGCTACAATTTCCTCTTACCTAGGGTGCAAATGGTTGGATATGGACAGATACAAATGCACGTAGGTACGTTTTTCTCAGGAATTGCTAGAGCTCGAACGTTCGTATGGACGGTACCGAACGGCCCAGCAGAAATGTGCCGCACTCCCTCCGTATCGCTACAATCCTTCTCCATCTGCCTCATCCCACCACACATGCATACCCCGTCCTCGTCCGTCTCACCCCGCCCCGCGCCCGCTGCTCCTTCCCCCTGACCCCTCCTCTCTCATCGTGTGGGCAGGACCCGGGAGCCGAGATGATGACAAGCACGCCCCGTCCGCAAGACTCCAGGCGTGCCGCGCGCCCCATCCGCCGGCCCCCGGCTCGTCGCGCCCCTTCCCCCGACGCCAGGCCATGCCCCCATGACTCTCTGAACATACCTCTGAAACACGAAACATTTGCAACATGAATACAACATGCGTATGAAGCAGATGAAACATTTAGAACATACACTTGCAACATGTGTGTGAAACATATGCAACATCTAGATACTTGCAACTTACAACATGAAAACACTCATTGCAACATAAGACTGAAACAACTGAAACAATTTAAACATACTCGTGCAACATATGTTTGAAACATATGCAACATCTGAATAAGCAAACTTGCAACATACATATGAAAAAGCAGATGAAACATTTGGAACGGACGCTTGCAACATGTGTAACATCACAATCTATTTTTGCAACATCCATATGAAACACCTGCAACATACCTTTGAATAATTGAAACATACTCTTGTAACATGTGCTTTCCACGTAACTTCTCCTTGCTGCTTGACAGAATGGAGGCTCGTCGGTGTGTGGTGTTCACCGAAGGCAGTGGCCCGGCAGCGGGCCAGCGGCAAGGGCTACACATCGCGGAAGGGAGGCACCGGCCGCATGAGCAGCGGGGAGTCCGCGGCCACGTGACTTGAAGAGGGCAGCAGTGCGCCGCGCCTGGTAGGGCTGGCAGCTGTCGGTGTTTGACCACCGATAGCCTGCCACGAGGGTACCCAGGACAGTTGTTCGGGCTTCGTCGCGTGCTAGAACTTGACAGTGAACGCAGAGACAGCCGGTTAATACTGGTTTGGGCCCTCGATCGTGATCGAGTAATAACCTTACGTTCAGTTGGCGTTTGCTCTTGCGTTGGATTGATTGTGTTATCTTGTCTCTCGTTACAGGGGTGCCCACAACCTCTCTTTATATCGGTAGAGATGGCTGTAGTGCGTTTAGACTGTGAAGTCTGTTCCTATTGTCTGAGGTCTATTTTTCTCTACCGATATAGGGAGCCTTGCCCTCCTTTATATAGTCTAGAAGACAAGAGTCCTAGTCGGTTTACAATATAGAGTCATAGTAGGATTACATGATAGTAACATTACTATCGTTATATGGGAGAAATCCTAATCAAACTAGATCTTCGCCCTTCCTTGCGGGGTACCCCATGGATCCCGCATCGACAGCAGTCGAGCGCCGCGACTCGGAGGTGGCCGCGCGCCGTGCCTGGCAAGGCCGGCGCTCGAGTGGTGCACCTCAGAGGCGGCCACATGCTGTGCCTCGGAGGGCCAGTGACTATGCGCTCAGAGACAGCAAGCGAGTGGATGTCCAGAGACGGCAAGCGAGTGGATGAGAGTGACAGGAAGAGGAACGAGTGAATAAGAATAAGTGGATGAACAAAATTTTTTTTAAGAAATAAAGAAGCGTGAGTTGTTGGACTAGCGCCGTGGTCCAGTGATGGAGCGTCCGCCTCGGACGCCCGGTTCTACCGTTAACAGCGCGTCATCTATCGTGCCACATCCAGCATTAACTTACGGCACAGCATCTACTCAAGACAAAACTAAAATCACCAAATCAATCATTTAACCCTGAATCATCATTTGAAAGAAAATCCTGTACGTATCTGCTACACCATGGAAGCCAACAATACATGTAGAATTTCTATTATACACTATGTACATCTTTATCTGTTATTATCGCATCTACATACAGCTATCATACAACGGGAGGCCGTGCCTATGCTAAATCGTGCTGGGGGTAAAATGGTCAAAAAAAGGCGGCAAAAAAGGTGACGTGACGACAACGTACAGCGCTGAAAAGTGACGGTTCAGTTCCACCGATTGATCAAGAACTCATAGCTCAGGCAGTGCCGGTTATAAGTCTCTCCTGCCGATCCAACTTCTTAACCTTGACAAGCCCGATCAGAACTTGCAGCCCGAAGAATGCGCAGAGGGAGTACGCAATGGTTGCTGGTCCCTGCAACGGTTATTGAAGATTTCAAGATCAGGTGAGAACAAATATGTGCTAGAAATTGATGGATGATATACTCCAGTTTGTTTACAAACTAACCCGGATTGAATTGAAGTACAACATTGTTGCAAGGTTCACCAAACTACCTGCAGCAACTCCCTGGATGACAAAGAGCAAGATTTAAGATACATTATGATGATATGGAACTTCAGGAGAAAAACAAAAGGTGCAGTATCAAAGAAAGAAAACAATCTCATGATATAAGGGCTGTTTCTCTTGATGACTTGACCAGATTTCTCGCATCGAATTTGCAGGTGTCCTCTGTCAATTTTGTTTTAACAATTCCAGTGCAGGCTAACTGAATTTGCATGCACTCAGTGACAGTGTCATCCAGCAGACAAGTTTGCCCTTGTCTTTTCATGGTTCAGCATGAAGTAAAATAGAAAAAAGTTAAACAATATATTAATAATTCTGAACTCACATATCCAATTGTTTTCTGTACAGTGGCAACTCTTTGAAATGCTCTTTCCGATTCCAGTGTTCTGACACGAAGCTTGAGTTCACCTTGCTCCTGTAAAAAAGCAGTTCATTGAGTTCAATCGTACAAACTTTTGTCAAGAGGATATGTGCAAATAACACCAATACACAACAAAATAATGTTGGCAAATGATGCACATACCAAACGTTCAATAATTTGTGCGAGCTTTTCAATTCTGTCGGGTTGGCGGAACAAATTGTAAAAGGCACGGGACTGCCTTTCCCATCTCTTCTTTGCATCCTGACATAATGTTGCAATCAAAAGCACTTATAACACTCAGTATGAAAATGCTTAGGAGATATGCTATCATAGAGAGAGGTTAACAGCTTTGACCAAATGTTGAAACTTGCCTTCACAACTACTTCAACGCCAGCTTCATTAAATCTTAGCAATTCCTTGGCATATCTAGCAAATTTAACAGACATGTCAAGTCAGCACCAGAAAAGGTCAAGGTGAAAATATAAAGATGTGCAACCTTTGCATGTTTTTGAAAAAGTATTGAGATGCTAGTAATGCAGCAAGTACTCACGGCTTAGCAATCTCTGTAATATCAAACCTAGGATCAAGGCCTTTCCCAATACCATCTAGAACTGCATAAAATGGAGAAAGCCTGAGTAGAATGACAGTATAATAACAATTTCCTTGTACACATGTAAATTATTAGACATTGAAACCTGAGAATGCTCTGACCACAAATGTAAATGTGGCAGGGAAGCGAAATGGTTGATCAGCAGCAATCGCCAAAAGATCCTCTCCTGCAAAATTTAATTCAAGTCAATATAATAAAATTTGTAGAATAAACCCTGACATATTTCCATCTATCAAGTCTGTTGGTAGGTCACAACATTACCGATTGCAGCAAGTCTCTGCTTCCTCTTTTCAAACTTCTCCTCCTTAGTTAATTGCTTCTTAAATCCCAGTTCTGCTGTTGCCATCTCTCTCTCCTTCCTTTGTGCTGCTAGACGCTCTTCAAAGCTATAAATAATAGACACAAGAAAGAACCAAGTCAAACATCATGCTCATCTTGTTAAAAAAAACATCATGCTATTCCAGTTCAACAAACTCCATTTGCTATAACTACAAGGTAACATCTTCTCAAGGGCAGTGTTGTATTTGGCTACTCTTTTTTCTTTAATGAAAAAACACACAACTCCCAAGCACATTTGAGGAAAAAAATAACTTCTCAAGGAAAAGTAACTACCTATTAAGGAAAAATTGAGCTGTTCTTCTGACAGCAGTCATATCTCTGGTAGGAACAAGGACACCCATTTGAACCATTGCTTTAAGCACCTGCAGGAATACAGGATTCAACACTTCCCAGAACATCACAGGGTAAAAATTATCATCTGCTGGCTATTATGCCCAGAGAACTAACTTTGTCAGGATCCTTTTCATAAACTCCATAGAATACTTCAAGCAATCCTCCCCGAATATTTTGACTGATACTGGAAGTTGGAAAAATGAAGATTATTATCCATACTGAGATGCAAAATTTCTCGTGAAATGAAACTTGTGTGTGTGTGTGTGTGGTGGTGGTGGTGGTGGGGTGCGCGCGTGCGCAAATGTTACCTTCCCATCATCCCAAAGTCATAGAAGATAAGTCTCCCTCCATTGACATCATCAACAGCAATGTTTCCTGGATGCTGTAAAGAAATCACCATTAGCTTTTAACACAGAGTATAACAACTACTTTATTACAGATACGTACTAAAAAGGAGCAAGAAGACAATAGGGATGATTCAGTCTCTTCAAATTTGTATTATAACTTTATAAGACATACTTCCTCCGCTAACAAATACATGTCCATTATGGCATTGACACGGTCTCCACTCTGATACTTTGACTAGCAATTTCTATGACATATATCATCTTCATTGAAAGAATTGTATATTGTGGAAGTATTCTCCATAAAAGATCTAGTAACGTTAATCTTATGTTTTCAGTCTATATAAAACTTTATATATTGATGGTCAAAGCTAAAAAAGTTTGACTTAGGACAAGTCTAGATGAACATATGTTTGTGATAGGACGAAGTAATAGCACATTGGATTTTGTCTATGGCTGAAGCATATTGCAAATAGAGTGAGCCATAACTGCCAAGGTTAGGAGGATGGCAAAGGGACCTCATAAATTCAATGATACAGCTTTTCTTAACGAAATATTATATTTCTACTTCATTTGAAAACAGACCAATGCATGGATAGAAATGAAGTTAAGGATTATGCGAAGATGAGAAATAACCATAATGACTAAAACAGTGTTTGTGGTGAATATACAGGGTGACTAACCGGGTCAGCATGGAAAAATCCATGGGACAAGATCTGCTCAAGGTAGGACTCAACAGCATAACGGCCTAATCTGAAAGTGATCCACATTGACCGGAAGCAACAAAGTCAGTTGGCACAGAAAATTTAGTTCATGGCTGACGGTTATACAGTACTTACCTTTTTCTATCGACTCCTAACTTATCTAACTGCTTTATTCTGTTAATTTTAATTCCTGGGACATATTCCATTGTTAAAACCTGCAATGAAAATAAATAAATAAAAAATTAAAATCTTTATTCCACCAAGTTCCTTGTTGGATCTATTTTGCATTTTCTGTGTGTAGAAGAAACCTGAGGTGTAGTGTACTCCCAGTAAATTTCAGGAACCTTCACATATTCCAATTTTTTGAAGTTCTCAGCAAATTTTTCAGCGTTAAATGCTTCCTTCGTATAGTCTATTTCCTGATAAAAAAACATGAACTGATTACATGATCAACAATAGACATAGTCAAACAAGTCTAAGACAGTAGCACATGATCATACAACTAATTACCTGATATAAAACAGATGCACACTCATCGTAAATAGCAACCCAGTCTCTCTTGGCGCCATCTGACTTTGGATCCACTTTCTGAAGGTATTCAGCTATTACCTATCCAATTCAGTTATTTGTCAGCAAATGGTAAAAAATGGAAACACATTTAAGTAGGTAAATAGGCAACACATAACAGACATACTTTTTTTTGGTACTAGTAAACAACAATAACACCTATGTGTGCATCTTTAGATGCAGAGGCCAGGATGTTTTATTTCATTATCTAAAAAATGAAAACAGGGTATGCTTCAGGATTAGTAACATAAATAACTTACCCTTAAATTCTTCAGATCAATATCGAACAGCTCCTTCAGACCAGGCCGTTGCACTTTGATCACAACCTCTTGGCCATTCAGACGTGCCCGATGAACCTGGCCTGGCAAAAAGGGATAGATTATTATAGTGTCAAGTTGCTTATTAAAATAAAAAAAAATTACCGAGGCTAGCAGCAGCTATTGGTTCAAAATCAAATCGATCAAATATCTCATTTACAGATGCCCCCAGCTCTTCTTCGACAATTTTTACAGCTGTCTCGGAAGGAAATGGAGGAACTTGATCCTGCAAAAATAGGTAATAATTCCATGGTTCAATCATAACAGGGGTATAAGCATAGGAATGTGCATTAACAAAAATATAGAGAGGAAAAAACAAGATAACTTCTAATAACTACACAAGACAGCTATTTTCTTCACATGGGGCACTGAGCCACTGATAAATGCTAATTTGCTACACCAATGTACAGGGCACAATCTGAGACTTGCAGATTTTGCCATCCACTAGGCTGATCTAGTAAACTAAACTAAATTTAATGCATATTTCAGCTTATGCATAATAGAGGGTGGTCAAATTGTTTAATAACAGGAGAGCAATTCCTCTAATGAGCCAACCCATCAATTTTAGAGTCTTTGCAGTTTAATCTATTTTTTCTCAAACACGCAGGAGAGGCGCGGATCTTTATATTAAAGAGAGAAAAGCAGTTTACTAAATTTTGGAAAAGCACCAAAGCATGTCTGCAATCAGAATAAGTTTCAACACACAAACCTGTAACTCCGATAGTTGATCCACATATTCCTGTGGGAGAATATCCACTCTGGTGGAGAATTGTTGCCCTATTTTGATGAATGTGGGGCCTAATCTCAAAAGACTCTCCTTCAGCCACTTGGCAAGAACTTTCCTCCTCATTATCTTCTTCTCCTCAGTCATCCCACCTGCAGAAGTTGACTTAGAGCTTTATTGAAGGTACACAATTTTGAAGAAACATGTAGGTAATTCTTCAATATCAGAAACATCTAAAAATTGAAAGCATTATGAACACCATTTTGTAAAACTATGAATCCAGTGTGTTGGCTAGCATGCCACACATGCTGTTGTATAAGATGAAGGATTTTATTCAATTGTATCCGCAAATGTTCGTAACTTGTACAAAAGATACCTGTGAGCCAAATACATCACTAAATGGGAAGAACTTATTGTTAATTTCCGCAGATACAAAAACAAACTTCTATAGGTTAGTGTATTTTTTTTTAGTGTTCAGTTGAAGTCACTAACCTCTGTAGGTGAACTTTTGGTTGTTGAGCCAAGCCTTGAATATAAATGTAAAAACGAACCCCCATATTTCCAATGTTCTTTGAACTGTTGAATAGGTTTTAAACCGATTCCAGCGACCACCAGGAGCAACAGAAACCTGCAAGGTTTAGTTATTCAACTCAAAGGGGAAAGGAAAAAAGGAGCACAGTGCATGCCACAAAACTCCAGCTATTTTCATCAGATAATTGGACAGCAATATATATCAGAGGCCAAGGGTAAGCTGGGTCCGTGTATCATCTACTCAACCTGACACAGTAATCTAAGTAACTAACCAGACAGCCAGGCAGCCAGCCTGTTGCATTTTCAACACCGTCCCCTCAATTTTTCGTTCCAGAGTGCTTGTGGATGCTGCTACTTACGTAGTAGTTTCTGAAGGTATGTGATGCTGATACTATACTCTTACCTAAATCTGAACTTCATTCCAATTAGAGTATCACGAATGCACTTGTTCCAAACATACATCGATGTCACCCTAGTCAAGCTGCCTCACTAACTTTTGTCAAAGCAGCCCCTTATCCTATCCCACATGATCACCCACATAGAACTGTCACCGGAGAACACACGCAGCTATGCAAATGATAAGCCGTTACGCAAACAGAAATTCACCTCTCCGCTGCTCTGCTTGAACCAGGCATCCTCCCTGCCGATCTCCTCCACCCTCTCCTTCCTCCTCCTCTCATCCTCCGCCGGCGGGACCGGGACCGGGGCCACGGCCACGCTGCTCGCGGGCGCCGCGGGCTTCTGCGTCACCGCCGCGCCGTCACCGCTGGCGCTCCCGTCGCCGTTGCCGTTGCTTCCGAGGTACGCTTGGACGGCGGCATCGTCGTACCCGAGCCCGCTCCCGTTCCCGTTGAGCCCGTAGCGCTTGGCGTCCTCCTCGGCCGGCGGGGGCGCGCGGTCCTCGAGGACGGCGCGTACGAGGCAGGCCCCGCGTGATCGCCGGCCGAAGCACGGGAGTGGAGGAGGCGGAGGCCGGGGGCGGAGGCGGAAGCGGCGGAGGCGGAGGTGGTCTGGGATGGAGAGCGAGGATGGGGCGACGAGGGAGGCCGCCGCCGCCGCCGCGGACGCGACGGACATGGCGCGCGGGAGGGGGCGGAGCTAGGCGGCTAGCTAGGGTTTGGATATCGGGGGTTTTGGCGGGACGCGGCGAGGTGTGGGGTGGTGGCTTGGAGGAATGGAGGAAGGAGTGGTGGTGCTAGGCGGCGAGGCGAGGCGCCCCGGGCAAGCGGGAATGGGGAGAGACGAGAGAGGTGGTGGTGGGGGAGCCACGTGGCAAGCACGGAGGATGAGGGCATCTGACCTGGCGTTCCGTGATTGGGTTGAGGATGAGGCGAGGGGGCCCGCGTGGCGGGGCGGAATGCGTGGAAAGGTTTGTGGCCTCTAGACTCTAGTTCATCTCTTTTCGCCGTCTGTGGCCATGTTTAGTTCTCAAATTTGCTTCCAAAATTTACTATGTAAAAAAAGATTCTTATTATATTAAAATACCAGCACATATATGAAGTACTAAATATAGATAAAATCAAAAACTAATTGTATAGTTTTTGTTGTACTTTGCGAGACGAACGTTTTAAGCCTAATTAGTTAATATTTGGATAATTTTTATCAAATAAAAATAAAATGCTACAGTGCACTACAATAATTCGGGTGCCGCCGATTTGGACAAACTAAACAAGGCCAGAAGTCTGCCTTTTGCTTCGTCTGATGTTTTGTGCCGTTGCCCGTTGGTTCAGTGTGATTTGGCTGGGATTCCGTGACCCATCGCTGTGATGGGGACCCTCTGTCTGTACGTGCCAACTGGTGGTGAACAAACAATCCTCCAGCAACCTGCAGGTGCGTGTGTGCGACTAGTGAAACGGAAACATTCTAATTTAAAGTTTCTCTAGAGAACATGGTACAACCGGATCCGTGGCGCAATGGTAGCGCTTCTGACTCCAGATCAGAAGGTTGCGTGTTCGATTCACGTCGGGTTCAATACCCCGATCCTAATCCGGAATTGTTTTTTGCTTTCAATTTATCTTTTGCTCTTTTTAATATAATATCATTACAATCTCACTCTTTTTTATAATACAAAATGATCTTCAGTCTTCACGGAGGAAGAGCCCCATAATCTGCTCGCGCAGATATTTTATTTATTTATTTATTTTCATTTTTTTTGTTTTCCAAAGACAAATATTTGCTACACATATTTTTAAAATCTAGGCATATGCCACCACTTCAGGTAGGTGAAGGTTACCAAACGAATCGGTGGTATCAAGGGATCCGCCATTTTAAAAGGCGGTTTAAGTATATCGCCGGTTCATAGAACGATATAGTGGATTTGCATAAATGACCAATAAGTGAGACTGGTAAGTTGTCGATGTAGCGCCCCGCGTCTTTCCACTATTTTCATACGGTCATACTATGGGGCCACAAAAAAGTCATCACTAGACCTAACACTAAGATACCACTGCCGTGTTGTTGTGTCTTGTAGCCAATTCAAACAATGGCAAGCCCTTTGTGCCATGTGTATCAACATTCCTTCCTCCCAACTAAAGAAGGACAAAATTCGATCGGAATTCACTTTGATTTAAAAAGAAAAAAAAGAAAGAGGGAGAGGAGTAGAGGACTAGAGAATATGAGGGAGGAGGAGAGAGTTGGAGTAGCGAAGCTCTGCCAAAATCTTATTTCATTTGAGATATAATATGGAACTTTTATTTCACATTTCATATTTGTACTTTGTAGATCTAGACGGTAATTACCTTTAGAATTAGTAGTAACTAGATTTAGTTTAACTAGTGGGCATATGTATTTGAGTTAGATTATGTTGTCTTTATGTTTGTTCTGGACTTAGGCCTTAGGTTACATTACTTTTTCTCCTAGTAGTATAGTAGTATGTAGATTAATTTTTTTAATATAATATTTTGGTCGTCATTTATAACTAGTATGAGATATTATTTCATAGTTTATACATCTATGTAAATTGTTATGACTTACTTAACTAGTATGAGATATGATTTCATAGTTTACTAGCAGATGCCCGTGCGTTGCTACGGGAGCTTTAATATTTTCAACGCAACAAGACTACGGTAAACAAATACTGGTCAAAATCAATAGACAAATATTAGAGCCTCTCCATCTCAGAAGTGCAGAATTCAACAACCCAAAAACAAAGGGTTACATAATTATTGTCAAGTCAAGACTTGTAGGATCAAACATGATCTAGTAAAGATAGATGATGATGATAATATAGAATCCAATTTCTAGTTTTTTGCTTTGTTTTGGCTCAGCTAATTTCTAATTTCATAAATCATGCCACAAGCTACAATTTTCCACTATCTTGGGTAAGTTGTTTCTCCTCCTCCTTTCCAAAGCTCTGCACAAAAAGAAAAATGGAAGCCGTGAGCTAACTTGAGAACATTTGTACCAATTTTAAACAGCCATGTATGAAATTTACGAGATTGACATTGCAACATAAAAAGTATTTGTGTTGCTTTTGCAGCTTTGACATTAGTAATAATTGGATGTGGTGTAAGTGTAAGATTCTACGAGAGAGGGAGCAACATGGAAAGTGGAGTAATAAGAGAATAATTAGAAAAATAACAACTGAATATTTTTGCTTGATCTGAAGAAGAGTAAATGCCACCATATGTTAGGTAAATTTAACATTAGGAAATTAGAAGCCTAAGCAAGTCTGACTGGTATTGAGGAAAGCATCAGTCTCAAGATATGCAGGGCAAACAAGAAGAATAGTTGTTCCAACTATTAGAGAGAATGTATAAGTCTGAAGTAATAGCTTCATCACGATAAAATTGGAATTTCATTACTCATCATGTTATTCATGTAAGTAAGCAATGCAATCACTCCAGACAGCACAAAAACATTGCATCAGTTACCTCATCTCCTTTGGATAAAATAAATCCTGATTCCTGCATGCCTAGCTATAGGTGCAAAATCTGTAGAAAACATGAACTTTTTAGTTGGCATACAGAATCAACATAGCAATCCCATCTTCTCCATTTTCTGCCAAAGCTTTGTTGTTACCCTTTAAAACTGGTCTTAGTAACATGAACTGTATCAAAGTTGGGAATTTTGGTATGAGCTCTTTGTATAAAAAAAGAATGGTCCATCATGTGTCATGGTAGTGCTGGACATTTGTCTTACATTGAATAAATTTATTATCTCTTATGTTGCAAATGAACCACCTACACTCAAAAAATTATCCAAAGAACGAACTACATGGGTAGGTGAGTTGCAATATAAAACATATGAATTAAAAAAACAAACTACTCTAAAATAGCAAAGATAGGAAAGCCTTATGCATTACATACCTACAAAACCATTTCCAATAATTAAAAGTCACCGTGAGAGCATGAAGAATTTGAATAAACAATGGTGATTGATTTACAATAACCTGATCTTTATTCTAACAGATATTAATGTTGTTGGGTTTCTAACCAACATCTGACATGATTTGAGCTCATAGATATTTCATTGAACATTAATTTTACACCATATTTTTTTTTTGTAAAGAAACACTCGCTTGTTTAGCTAATTAATAAGAAACACAGCAACAGCGATGTCTTACTTACAGATGGATCGATTATTTAGACAAAGCAAAGCAATAGGCCAATAGCTCAGTTCCATAGTGGCTGAAGAGGTTTCATGTGATTCAAATTGGCATAAATGAAAGAGAATGGTGGTTTCAGCCAACTATGCTTCTCAAAACAAATATTCAGATCACGAACCAGCTGCTTCCAAAATAAAAAGGCAAAGATGATTTAACCCCTGGAAAAAGGGAAGGAAACTAAAGTGAGTGTACAACAAAATATATGATTCCAGTTTCATAATTCTAATTCTCAAACCACAATTTGTTACGGCTTAAGAGATTATTGTGGTAAGCTTCATCTTATATATGATTCCAGTTTCATCATTATAATTCTCAAACCAAAAGGGAAAATGCTTCATCGTATACACTTGGTCCTTAATTGTTTAAACATTGAAAATTTCTTAGCTAAAAGATTGAAGTTTTGCCGTAACTCCAATACTTTAAATAAACTTCTATAATTCTATTAATCAAATGTTTTTAATCCACAGCTAATCATCAGTTCATCACTCCCATCAGCACAATCACAGACTAATCCAAGAGCAAACTAAAATAATCCTCCAAGAATAGGTCAACTCGCAAGTCGCAAGAGCAGTAGCAATCACCTAATCAAGCCACTGCTCCAGGCACCGCCCTGCATTCACCACAACGCACAGGAGAAAAGATAATAACAAGAGACAGGTACATAGACATAGATTTAGTTTTTCCAGAAGCATCAGGAACTTGGATGCTTGAACTTGCCCATCCGTGAGCAGCTTCTCGACTGTGTTGGTGCTGGTGGCGAGCACGAGCAGGAAGGACTTGGCGGGGAGGTTATGCTCGGCGGTGAGTTCCAGCACGAACTCGGTGAGCACGACGCAGCAGGTGTCATTGGTGAAGAGTGACGACACAGACGCGGTACAGCAGGTCGCAGCCACCCTAGCTCCGCCAGGAGCTTGCCAAGGTCTTTCAACATTCCGGCGCCCTTGAGGTAGCCTCCCACCACCATGGTGGCGAAGAGCAGGCCCAACATCACCCTAGCCGTGCGCCGCCGTCAGGCCGCGTTAGCCCAACCCTAGGGACCGTTTTTCCCAACGCTATGGAAGAAGAAGAAGAAGAAGAAGAAGAAGAAGAAGAAGAAGAAGAAGAAGAAGGGGGTGTGGAAAGTAGAGGGGGTCTGGATCTCTGCGATCTGGCCATCACCGGATCGCCAGAGAAGGTCGCTGGAGCTCTAGCGGCGGGCGGTGTTGAAAGGTCAGGGTGAATAGCCTATAAAAATTTTTACAACAACACTAAGCAAAGTGATTAGACAATAATGAGGCGAAGCGAATGTTGCGTTAGCCTACTAAAATGCAAGCCACCTGTCACAATTCTAGTAACTATAATCTCTATGCATACAAAGGCTATGTCACTACACTGAGTTAGTGAGCTCTCAAAGACTAACTAAAGAGCCTCACTAACCACTATACATGACTCTTTCTTGCCCTCAAAACTAGCTACACTAAAGGGTTAAGCTACACTATGAAATGTAAATACACGGGAAGAATGGAGTGTTATACCGCCGTGTAAAGAAATGAGTCAATCATCAATGGAGCCAATCAATCACAAGAATAAATACCAATCACCTCAGAATCAAATAATGACACAATGATTTTTTTCGAGGTTCACTTGCTTACCGGCAAGCTAGTCCTCATTGTGGCGATTCACCCACTTGGAGGTTCACGCGCTAATTGGCATTACACGCCAAACTTGCAACCGGGTGCTGCACAACTAACACAAGATGGGGGATCCATAAGCCACGCACAATCCACTAGTGATGCCTTCGGTCATCTCCCACGAGGAAGGCTCAAGAACCCCTCACAATCACCACGATCAGAACCGGAGATAAGCACCTTCCTTTGCTCGACGATCCTCGCTGTTCCAAGCCCTCTAGGTGGCGGCAACCACCAAGAGTAACAAGCGAATCCTGCAGCAAAACACGAACACCAAGTGCATCTAGATGCAATTACTCAAGCAATGCACTTGGATTCACTCTCAATCTCATAAAGATGATGAATCAATGATGGAGATGAGTGAGAGGACTTTGACTAAGCTCACAAGGTTGCTATGTCAATGCAAATGGCCAAGAGAGTGAGCTTGAACTGGCCAAACACCTTTTATAGAGGCTCCATCGAAATAGAGCAGTTGGGCTCACATAGCAGCCCAACACGTGGCGACCGGACGCGCCGGTCAGATCGACCGGACGCACCAACCCCAGCATCCGGTCCCCGATCGCCATCCACGCGTCACCTCCATTCAACCTCACGCGTACGATTCCAACGGTCAAAACCAAACCCTCACGCGTTAAGTTACGACCGAATGCGTGATCACAAGGAACGGACGCGCCGATCGCATCAGTTCTCCTTCGTGCGCACCAAGGCCAAGCCTTGACCGGATGCACTGCTCCACTTGGCTTCCTAGCGTTAGATCAGTTCCAAAACCAAAAAACCATGACCTGACGTGACCGGACGCACCACCACGTCAGGTTCGCATTGCCTCAACTCAATGCTTGCGTCAGCGTACGTCACAGCCTAATCGGACGCAAGCCCTACGCGTCCGGTCACAATGATTGTGTAGTGTCCGGTCGCTGATCAGACCAAGCCCGAGCGTGCCACTAAGTTTATAAATGACCGGACTCACTACCTCAGCGTCCGGTCATCTCAGAAGCTGTATTCGGTCACCGTTTCACAGTGACAATCACCTCCTTCACTTCACCAACTTCTTCACCCTTGCTCAAATATGTCAACCACTAAATGTATCACCTTGTGCACGTGTGTTAGCATATTTTCACAAACATTTTCAAGGGTGTTAGCACTCCACTAGATCCTAAATGCATATGCAATGAGTTAGAACATCTAGTGGCACTTTTATAACCGCATTTCGATACTAGTTTCACCCCTCTTAATAGTACGGCTATCAATCATAAATGTGATCACGCTCACTAAGTGTCTCGATCACCAAACCAAAAAGCTCCTATCGAGTTTCACCTTTGCCTTGAGCTTTTTGTTATTCTCTTTCTTCTTTTCAAGCCGAGCACTTGATCAACATGGTCATCACACCATCATCATGATCTTCACCATTGCTCCATCACTTGGAATAGTGCTACCTATCTCATGATCACTTGATAAACTAGATTAGCACTAAGGTTTCATCAATTCATCAAAACCAAACTAGAGGTTTCAGGTGCGGGAAGAAGAGGCGCGGCCGGTCTCCCCCACGTGTTCTGTCGAACGAGAGGAAGGAAGAGGTGCGACACGGACAACGAGAGCCCTTCCTACTCCGGGGAGGCTGCGCAGAGGAGGTGGCCTAACACCAGCATTTGGAGCCAGAAGGCGTGGCAGCGTCCATGGGAAACGGGGAGGGTCGGGGGCGGGGGCATGACTGCATGAGTGCGGGATGGCGTGGACACGTAGTGGCCGAGCGGGGTGGGATGCCAGGTAGGCAGGGACCCACATGTCGGCGCTGAAAAAAATCGTAGGGTGAGACGTAGCGTCCGGCTTCACCATGGGCGGCAGTGAACAGGTCCAGTTTAATCTTTTTAGGAGTAGAGATACATCTATGTAGGGGACTGATAAAGGGTCTATTTCGTGCACTATGGGCAGACATGCCAGGCAACTTGGATTTCTCGATATTATATTTTATGGCCATGTGGAGGTTTGTTATGGTCCTCTAGGGATAGATTTGTCAAGATTTAAGTCGATGATGAGGGGGAAGGGTTCCTGTGTAAGAGATAGAAACTTTGCATCAATTTCACAACTATGTTGTTCAGGGGGTTTAAGCTAGATCCAGACCCGCATGAGATGAGAATCATGATTGTGACTAACCAACATACACATAGAGGTACTATTTTTTTTTTTTGCAGTCCTATTGATACCAAACACCTATGGCCAGAGGCAGTATGTACGCATTTACAGCCGAGCGTGGTTTTCCACTAATGTTGTTTGTGCATGTGTTCATGAAGGTTGGAGATACTATTGAAAGCTACACAAAAAGTGTGCGTACAAATGGTCGTGGAGGATGAGGAGGAGAAGCATGTACCGTCTGTGGCCCATGAACCCATCAGAGAGGTTGATGAGGTAGAACACATCCCTTAATTAGTTAATCTAGTAGATGGAATTGGATGGTGAAGAACCTCGTGCGGCCATGGCAGAAGATGAGTCTAATGGTTCTGATGATGAGGATGTATGTCCAAAACTACTCTGCCTTAAGTAGGTGAGGTTGTGTTTTGAGAGTAAAAGGGAAATGAGGCAAGTGTTGGTGTGTTGTACCATAGTGGTGACACAATAAAGAAAATTGTGTAGGGTTGGTCAATGTTATCATTGAATATGAAAGGATCGAGGATGTCACCTAGAGGTGGTGAATAGGCATTTCCAAGAATTTACAGCTTAAAATGCAGAAGTCATTACAAGGGGATTCCCAATTGCTTGAAAAATCCCAAATGCGCTCAACTATCGGTGCTGCATCGACGCATCATGACTGACTGGTGGCCAGTGGGCGCACCATGCGCCGGCGGAGAATTAAATCCACCGCCACCATGCAACCACCGTGCCCGGCCCCCGCCTGCCTCGCACCTTCTACAGTCCACCCCACTCCTTTGCATGTCCAAGGTAGTGTGGCGCTGCCCCATAGTGCACATGACAGGTAAGATCTAGGCTTGGTTGTTGGATTTTAGATACTCGAATGTCAATGTTTAGTCCCTGATAAATACATTGCAATTTGAAATATCTCATATTGTATGGCATAAAAAGCTAGGATGGTGCTGTTGGACGTCTTTTTTTTTGAGAAATTGTTGGACGTCTTTTTTTTTTTGGGAGTGGATATGTTGGACGTCTCTGCTGTATCGCATGGTTCGTTCGGTCAAAGCGGTCCTGGGGCTTGCATTGCATCCAAGCGGGACACTGCACGGTGCACGCAAAGGAACATTGATAATGGGCGAAATGGCATTAGCCCGCCGCATCCATGCACGGGCAAGGGGGGCGGCCGCGCGATGCGCGCACGAGCTAGACAGGCCACACAAGCCCAGAACGGATAATTATTGGACACTCCAGATAACCCACCGCAGGACGTATACGTTGATGCACGATTCATCGTCTGGATGACGACGATTCCCAGCTATTCCTGTAATGACACCCCCAGCTCGATCGCCCGTGTGGACCTGCCAAGGCCCAAGGCCACGTACTACGTGTGTACCACCGCGTCACACTAATTAATGTGCTATAAGCCAGGAATGATGGGTGCGTGTGTTATTTATTGGTTGTTCGTCTTACTTGGAAGGGAACTATTACTTTTGCTCAACCAGAAATGCAGGCTCTTGAAATCTTGATGTAATGTAACAAAAGGGCGTCGCTTAAATAGGTCCGGCCCCTGCCCCTGCCCCTGCCTAAGGAAAAGCTCCTGGAGCCAGCAAATGGCACGGCCCGTCGGGTGCGCGTGCATGCATGCATGGTTCGGTGGTACCATCAGCTAAATCTATCGAAGAAGACGAAGACGACGACGACATGGATCACGCAGGCAGCCTAGCATCAGTTAATACTGAGTTAATAGTGGTTGGGTTCGAGGTGAGCGGCACTCAAGGCAGGCACCATACGTACGTAATGGCAACAGGCCAAGCACGACACATCCCCATCGCCCTCATAAACGGCTCTGCTTTTCTCACATGGGTGATGGGTTCATCTGCTGATTTTTACTTCACTTTTTTTTTATGAAAATTGCAGACACCTCGCACTTGCTAACTTGCAGATTTAATTCTCACCGGAGACTTTGCTGGTGAATCTGTTAGGAATTTAGGTATTTTCATGTTAAAATTAATCCAGAAAATTAATAGCAAAATAGTAATGACAAATATGTGGACGTGTGTAATTCTACTACTACTCTACTACTCAAATTAGCAACAAATATGTTCATGAATAACATATTGATCATAGCGGAAATGAGATTGAATTTAACCAATTCGAGAATAGAGATACACCCAGCGGAGGGACTCATGCTCAAAGCACCGGTGGCTCCATTCCCACTCATGGTGAGTTGCTTGAAGTCACGGACCACAGTTGATACAGGAAGATGTGCGTAGTGCCGTCCCTCGAACATCCACCGAGAAGTAGATGAAGCTGATCAGAGAAAGAAGAAGCACCACCATGAAGGAGATGAAGACGTTCCGAGGAAGAAAAGGACGGCGAGCAGCCGCGAAGACGCTCTCCAAAAACCTGATCGTCTGCACAAACCCGAGCAGGTGCCCCGATGCAAACGCATGTGAGGCAAGAGAAAAACGGGAGGGAAGGTAATACCGAAGAGATTAGGAAGCGAATCAATTGAAGTGATTACGAGTAATCGCCACCGTAGTGGAACCCGTAAGTAACTCCTCTTCAATCGCATTTGTATCCCTTCCTCTTCCTTAGCCAGCACAAGTGGCAAAACCAACTCACACCAGCTCATGCACGGCATCGCTCGCCACACCACTGCTCAGCGGCGGCGCGCGTGTGGCACGCCTTTATCCTCTTTCAACTTCTCTATAGGTGGACACGTGTGTAGCCCATTTAAGTTGAGTTAACAATCAGTCAAAATCCCGTACGGGACTAAAACTATATTGTATCACAACATTTAATATATGCCTAGAATTAATTAATTTATTAAATAAAATATGGGCCTACACCCATATAATATTCAACAGAATCTTCATATTTTTTTTTGAGGATTCTGTTGACACATACCTTAATATTCAACAGAATCTTCATATAATATTTTTCACATCACAACCTTTATTGAGCTTCATAAGGAGTACAAACGCTATTCTCTGGAGATACAAACCAAACATGTCTACCAAGATTATCATAGACAAAAAAAAACAGAATCTTCATATTATCAAATTCGTCAGATGACCATATATACAGTACAGCCCCTACCAATGAAGAAATAGCATCATCAATAATGACACATACCGGACCTCATCAGACCTATATCTAGCTAGCTAGAATTATTTCATTCTGCTGATTTGGTGTGATTCATGGCTAACTGGTATTATTACCATCCGAGCTCCGTCGCTACGATGAGTCAAAATCATGCGAGCTGGGTCAGAATCAAGTCACCTCATCGGGAATATGTAAGGAACACTTCTACACAAAGGTTTGATCGAAACAGAAGATTATACAGAAATATAGAGCAGGTCGTCCAGTTACACAAATTAGATCACAAGTTGATCCCATAGACTAGTCAAATATCAAGGGTATATAAGTTTTTTTTTTGACGAACACGCAAGAGAGTTGATCAAGGGCATATAACACCGAGTTCAAAAAAAAGGGGGGGGGGGGGGGGGGGGGGGGGGGGGGGGCTGTGTGTCAGAGTATAGATCACAGCTTCTGCACCACTAACAAATAGGTCCTGTGTGTCAGATACGAGGAAAAGAGAGGATAGGTGGATCACAGTTGCTGCACCACGAAATTAAAAACCTGAGTTTCATTACCAAAAACAACGAAAATTACAGACAATTCAAGTCTACGCAAGAGAGCAACAAAGAGAGGCCAATATTTCTGATCACACGGACACAAGGATCAGCCATACCGCTGAAGACCAACGAGCGCAACACCCTGGATAAGACTACAAAGTTGTACTTGTAACTATGTAAAGTCAAATCTCAAATGCCATAGAACGAGCGAAAGTCCTGAAGCTAGCAACGCCAAAAACGAAAACCGACCACCATCAGTTGCCGCCGTTCTCAACCTTGGCTCTCCCCTCATCCCTCTGGGTTTACTGATGGAAATGAAGCGACGTTGCCTTCAGAATCTCCACTCCATGCTCCACCAAAGGTGTGAGGTTCCTGTCTTTGCAGCCCTGCACAATATATAATACTCCGTATGAAATAAAAGAGCACATAATTCACACAATCTCAGGAGGAGATCTCATATGTTTGCCATCAAAAGTTCAAAACAAATAGCGTTCGTAGCTTTCCATCCAAAGAGACAAATAAAACAAACGTCTACCAGGCCAACACCGTACTGTACCAGGTTTTGTCATGTGAAAAACTGTGATTGATCTAGGCCCAATGCTAAACAGACCTTTTTTTTAAAAAAACAATGCTAAACAGACCTTAATGCACCGCACGAACTCCCCAGTGGACGGATTGACAGCAAACCACCAACTAGGTGGTCTTCGCTCCTTTAAATACTCTCCTGCCCCTCTCGTCGTTCTTCCATCATCGAACCGCCCGCGGTCCAAACCCCGCGAGAGTGAACCCCCACCACAATCCACAATGATCGCGGCGGGAGATCCGGAATCCTTCTTCGCCACCTCGCCGCCGCTGCGCGACGCCAGCGCTGTCGACGCCAACCTGCAGGAGTTCGTCGCGCGCAATTCGCACGCCTCATCAGGTAGGTAGCCGCGCGCACGCGCGGGCCTTTTCGTCGAACACCTGAGGGGTTGTGTGGCGACAGAGCCTTTTGACCGCGCGCTAGCTAAGAGCTAACCCGTGCGGCCTGTTTTGCTTGCAATGTGCGCGCAGAGGGCGGCGGGCGGCGGCGGATAGTTTGCGTCACGTCGGGCGGGACGACGGTGCCGCTGGAGCAGCGATGCGTGCGCTACATCGACAACTTCAGCTCCGGCCACCGCGGCGCCGCGTCCACCGAGTAAATTTGCTTTTGCCCTCGCCTCACCTCTTCATCA